>APFE031735760.1:83548-106697 GCA_000404065.3 Pinus taeda | reverse complement strand
TCTTTGGAGGATTTCCCCCATTGGTGCGAGTGATACACTGTGGAACAACGCCAATGGAAAAAGGGCTACTTTTATGGGTATTTTGCAGAAGGTGTCTTCAGGGCATATGAAGTATATACTCAAGGGGATACAATGCAAGTGTTTTTAGGTTATGTCACTTCTCACAGGTCTCGGAATAAGTCCTCCAATGTGCAGGAGAAGGGGTAACAAGGATGGTGACAAATTACTGTGTAACAGTTCCTATATGATTGAATGGTTCCTTCCAAAAATTACCCTTAAATTTGGCATCTCTATTGCTCACAATGACCTTTGGAAATCCATGTAATTTGTAAATATTTTTGCTAAATATCTCAGCGATTTGTTTTGCTGAGTCTGATTTCTTAATTGCAATAAAGTGAGTATAGTTGGTGAGTCTATCAAATACTACAAGAATCTTACCCTTACCAACAGATATAGGTAAGTCTTGAATAAATTCCATTGATATATCTTCCCATTTATGATTTGGAATGTTTAAGGGATGAAGTAGTCCAGGTGCCATAATATTTTCACTTTTATTCCTTTGACATTTATCACATTTTGCTACCTATTTCTGAATATCGTGACTCATTCCCTTCCAAAAGAATGACTAGTGTGCATTATAGTAAGTTTTAAAGAATCCAACATGTCCAGCAGATAGTGAATCATGTGACTTCTTGAGGATCTTGGTTCTAAACTTGGAGTTTGAATTTAGATAGATTATTTCCTTGTACCATAGAACGTCGTTCTTCCATTCCCATTTTGAGTTGTGCGGAAGTTTATTGATTATAACGCTTGTTTATGCATCTTTTTCATATTCACTTCGAATCTCATTAAGATATTCGAGAACAATAACTAAAACTCCAAGTTGTCTCAGTTATTCGTCTTTCCTAAATAGGCATCTACCACTATATTGTCCTTCCCCCCTTTGTGTAATATTTCCATGTCAAAGCCATCAATTTTTTCAATCCACTTTTATTGTTCTTCGGAAAGTGTTTTTTGTTGGAGGTACTGGAGACTGTTATGGTCTGTTCATATCGAGAACTTACTTCCCAAAAGATATTGCCTACACTTGGCTAGTGTGTGCTTAATAGCAAGCATTTCTTTGTTGTATGTAGATTTAAGACATTCTCGTTTATTGAGTTTCTTGCTCTCAAAAGCTATTGGATGCCCATGCATTAACACTGCTCCTATACCAAAACCTGAAGCATTACACTCAATGATAAATGGTTTAGAGAAATCTGGAGTTTCCAATACTAGGGCATTAGACATAATTTCCTTCAATTCTTCAAAACACTTTCCTGCTTCTTAATTCCATTGAAATGAGTTCTTCTTTAAGAGGTTTGTTAGGGGAGCGATTATATGTGCATAGTTTTTAATAAATTTTTGATAGTATCCAGTCAATCCTAAGAACCCTCCTAGCTTGGATATATTAACTCGATGGTCCATTCCCTTATAGCCTTGATTTTATTAGGATCCACATTTACTCCTTCATGGGATACTATGTGTCTGAGATATCCTACTTCTTCCTTCCCAAAGGTGCATTTAGACTTGGCATATAATTTTTGCTCTTCCAATAGTGTAAGAACTTTCTCCAAATGTTGTAGGTGTTCCTTCCAAGTTCTATTGTAATTAAAATGTCATCAAAGAACACTAACACAAACTTCCTTAGATATGGATGAAATAACTCGTTCATAGTAGCTTAGAATGTTGCTGGTGCATTGGTTAACCCAAAAGGCATTACTTTAAATTCGTAGTGGCCTTCATGTGTTCATAACACATTTTTTGGTATGTCTTTCAACCTTATTTTGAGTTGATAATATCTTGACATTAAGTCTAATTTTGAGACATATTTAGCGCCAGGTAGTTCATCCAACATTTCATCGATGAAAGGAATTGGGAACTTGTTTTTAATTATTATTTTGTTTAGTCCTCAATAATTGATGCATAACCTAAATGATCCATGTTTTTTCCACACCAATACAACCGAAGCAACATACAAACTTTTAAAATATCTTGAATCAACATCTCAAATTTTGTTTTTTAATGATGGGTATATCGGTCCGGTTTGATGTTGACGGGGTTCGATTCAGATTTAAACTCTATTGTATGATCGATTTCTCTATTAGGAGGCATTTTCATGGGCAGGTCTTGGAATATTTTTTGTGCTTCTGAATTAGCTCTTGTACTTTTGGTGCTTCTTCACTGATCAATTTCGAAGTTAACATTTATAATTGGTGACATTGTACTACATAGGTTAGTGTTCCTCTTCGAATCATTTTCATCATTTGGGATGATGATATGATTTGATTCTTAGGTGCTTATTTCCCATATAATTTGTATTTTTTCCCTTCCCATTTAAATTTTATAAACTTCTTTTGATGGTTTGAAAAGTAAGTTCCGAGGGTTTGTAACCATTGGATGCCTAAGACCACATCCACTCCTCCTAATGGTACCATGTAGAACAAAGCTTATAAATTAAAGTCTTGAATATGAAATTTGACTTTATGGCATTTCCTACCTTTTCAATTTTGTTACCGTCGGCTACCATAACCTTCATGTTGGGCATGGAAAATTTGAAAATGTTGAGTCTCTTCACCGTGGTTGAGTCCAAAAAATTGTGGGTGCTACCAAAATTGATGACAACCATTACATTGTTCTTCTTGATATGTCATTTTAATTTTAATGTCTGGGGTTGTGATATACCTATAATGGCCGATAATGATACTTGCAGAATGCTCTCGTCATCTAGTTCTGGAGAGAACTCTAGGGAATGTTGATTTCTTCTACGTCTGATTCATCACTGTTTGAATCATTAGTTGCTTCACATTTATACAGGTTTTTGGTCTCTTTTCATTTAAAACACCTATGTTTAGCGTCCCATTTTTCTCTACAACGTTTTAATTTTCCCTCTTTCATCCTTTGTAGTTCCATGTTAGTTTTTTCTCCTTCACGAAGATGTGGTGGAACATTTTTTGTGTTATCCTTATTCGTAGACTAGGGAAATATTCATCTCGAATATATTCTTTCAACCTTTGACCACAACATCTTGTCAAATTTCTTTTCAATAACTTTTTCTTTTTGTCTTCCTAGTTCTATCGACATAATGTCATGAAGCTCAATTTTTGCTTTTAAATGGAGTTTGAATCTCGAGGTGTACGATTAAATCAGACATGTTTTTGATAATCCAGGTACTCATGTTGCTAAAGTATCCCATTCTTGAGTGTGTTCATCCATATCTCCTTTTTGTCACAATTTGGTGAGTGTTGAGAAGAACTCTTCTTCCTTGGCACCTTGGAATCTTTTAAAGAATGCATCCTTAAATTTCCTCCAACTGATAGCAAGTGTCATCTTCTTCCACCACTTATACCAATTATATGCTTCACCTTCCATTTTCATGGAAGCATGCATGATATTTTCGTCATCATTGTCAATATCGTAAATCTCAAAATATTCTCATGCTTTATTGAGCCAAGAAACACTGCATTTTTCATTACCGTCGAATTTGGATAGCTCGATTTTTTCTCTTCATTGATATGTCACTATCAGTAGAGCGAAGAAGGGGTATTGATTTGAAAATGACATATTGGTGTATGGATTCGAGAGCTGCCTATTTTCAAAATTCGCGTTACTGTTTCCTTGATTAGGCGTGGAAGGTGTCTTTGGGGACTCGAATTTCTCATGTGCATCTGATGACTTTGACAAATATGGATAATTGAGATGTTCAGTAGCCTCATTATTCTCGAGCATTTGATCAGGTGTAATCTTCATGTTGATACAAATACAACCCAACATCACCATATATTGATCCACATTAACTGAAAGGTCTGCTTGATCCTTTTTAAATTTGTTCTTGTTCTCCTCGAGTTGAATCTTTGTTCCCTTTGTTGTGTTCTGGAGCTCCTCAATTTTTTCGCCTTGTCTGGTCACCTTAGTCTCAAGGTCTACTACTCTCTTATTGAAATCGACCATCGACATTGATGAAACCATTGCGCTGGTCTGAGGTGGAGTATATCTATCAAACTTAACACTTTTTCTTAACTTGATCCTATTTTTTGTTTTTTAAATTGAGCTAGCAGATTGGCTAACATTTGGAGCAAGATCAGTGATAATAGAAGCTCACAACTATAGTAGTAGCTCACACATTTTTGAGGCTAGAAGGGTTTGATCTAAGGCATATAATATCTACTATGGGGCACAAGAAGCTCACTAATTTGAGGAAAGTAGGAGGCAAGGAATCTTGCATTCTTTGAGCATTATTTATATCGTTTAAGACATGTATTTAGATTTATATGGAGGCTATGAACAAGGTGTTTCTAAGGTGGGCTAGCGAGAAGGAAGTTATATCTAAGGCTGATCTAGACTTGACTAGGAGGATGAATCATGGACCAATTTTACCTAGTTGTTGACTTAGATGTGTCTTTGTTGAATTAAAGAATTCTCTATTGAAAAATGTTCTTGGGATTTTCCTCCATTGTGTGTTTCCCTAGGGTAAAATTTTTGTATTGTCTCTTATGCACTGTGATCTCTTTTATTTTACTTGAATGACTAAAAGTGATGAAGTATAACTACTTGATGAAGAAAAAAAGGCTAAAAGAACAATAATTATTCTCCCAAGTAATTATCAATACTAGAAATTATGATAGTCACTATTACTATTAAATTTCCAACAACACAATGATGTGATGCAAGTAATATAGGCCATTGAGAGTCATTAGGAAAGTACAAAGTTAATATATGTGGTGTCCATGTGTAACAAACTAAATTTATATAAAAATAAACATAAATAATGTAAAAGACAACAAATAATATTAATGATTAATTAGTTAGAAATTAATGAAAAGGTATTTCCCCAAGGATATAACCGTTATTGAAATGGTACTTACCTAGCTATATATACAAAACCCTAATTCTCATTTGTATCATCCTACATCAATTCTTTATATAATATACAATTTACACTTACTATACTACGATGGATGTATTTGTCTAAGAAGTATTTTAATATTTCCACTGCGTATACGACTTTTGGTCATTACATTTGGTATAAGAACAATTTGATCCTTTGGTAGTTCCACCGCTGCACAAAGTCACGCTCTCTGATCTAGGCCCTTTGCCATCTAGGTTTCGTCAACATTGTGTTCGTTGATGTTGAAGCGTTTTGCTACACTTTTGGGAGTTTCTCCGTTGCTAATTCGTTAGAGGCCTTTGGCCATTAAGAAAAAAAGAAAAGAGAAAAAAGTAGTCAAATAAAAAAAAAGTACATATAAATATTAAAAAAAAAATTAAAGAAAAAAATCATAAGAAAATATACTATTAAAAAAAAGATATATATAGTCTGGTGTGAAATTTGAAGGAGAACATTCATATATATAAAAAGGTTCTACATTATCGATAAAAAGTGCATGATAAAGTTAAGAGGGAATATTTCCAAATATCTTTAAAACTATAGGTAAGAGAAGGAAGAATATATAATATTATCTTGATTCTTCATTAAGTGGTTTACAAGCCCGTGGTTTTAGCAACCCATGGTAATTGCCCATGGTATTTTCAAGATAAAATAAAAACAAAAGGAATAGAAAAACTCTATATGTGAATGGTAAATTTTACTGTTACATGGAGAAAATTAACCGAGTCAAAGGAACATTAAGTGGACAAATATTTTATATTATACCCCAAAGAGATGAATAGCCGTGTTTCACTAAGGTTGTAACTTTTGAAAAAGAAAAATAAAACATTATAAATAAAATATATATAAATAGAAGTTTTATATTATAAAGGGGTTTTTAAAGAAAAGTTCAAGTAAAAAGAAAGGAGAGAAAATAAAGTTAAAAACAACTTTTTTATATCTCTCTCTCTCTCTCTCTCTCTCTCTCTATATATATATATATATATGAAGGTTTCGTGAAAGCATATCTCTTTATATAATTATAAAGAGAAACATTCAAATATATATAAGTGAATATAAGAAAAGGGTAGCTAAATTTTATTCCTTAGTGGATTAAAGGGAAGATATATATTATTATAAACCATAAAAAGGTGAATTTTGAGAATATTCCAATTGATAGCTAAGTGTTCACAATCCATCAAATTAAAAGAAACTTTATATATTTAGATTACATAATACCTTAAGTCATCTTGACAAAACAAATGACATCAACCATTGAAAAAAAATGATGGAGCTCAATTCTAAAATAACAAAGGAAGAAAGGTTTTCCTATAATGGTATTTCAGTTATAGATCACAAAGTAATTACATTAAAAGGAAGTATCCAAGGAAGAGAATTTAATGTCACTATTAGCCCAAGCAACGATAAAAATTATATCAACATCAACTTGGTAAATCAACTATTAATTCCAGATCTAAGCATTGGTGTAAAGAAAAATATTTTTGGCCAAAAAGAGTATAAAATTAGTGATCTACAAGTGAAAATAGGTCATTATGAGTACATATCTCAATTTCATGTTGTAAGGATGGATAAAAAGACAGACATCATACTCGGTCAACCCTGGTTTAAGGATTTGGGTACATTCATGTTAAACATAGAGAAACAAGTTTTGATGTTTCATTATAAAGGGAAGATGGTCTTATTTTGAGACATAACAAGTAAATCAAAATAAATAAAATATTCATTAGAAGACCTTAATGATATCTCAGACTTGATGTTTCAAGATAACGAAAAGAATATATCAAATAAGCAAAAAGAGTTTGAAGAAGTCATCTGAAGCAAAGACAAAGAAATTTTGCGCCTCGGAGATCACTAAGAAAAACTAATCGAACAAGTCAAGAAAGATAAAGCATCAAATAAGGAACTAAAGGAGCATTTATTAGACTAATAAGAAGAAAGTTTACATTTAAAGAGCCTTAACCAAACATTAGTAGAATAGATCAAGTGTTTAGAAGACGAGAAGCGTGAAGGCCAAAATAAAGTTGACTAAGAGAATGAGGAATGTTTACGTCTTGAAAACCATAATCAAAATATGCTCAAATAGATTGAAAAAATCAAGGACAAAAATAAATCATTGACGAATAGGTTCAAAGAACTTGTCGCAAAGGAAGCATCAAAATCTCTAGATGTAGCAGTCCAAACTGAAGAAACAAACATCAATACCACTAATCTCACAGTTTAGGCAAATGTGAACCCTATTGAAGTAAAAACATACTCAAAGGTTGTCGTTCAAACAGAGGACACCCCAAATAAGCATTCAATAGTTAAGTCAACAACAACAATTCCTGTTGGAAATTAGGAAATTTCCATAAAAATGTTTAAGGAAGTTCAAACAAGAAAAATTCCTTATCTACATCCGAACCACAAGAGTAGACACCTTAATAAATATAAAAATATATATCATGTAAAACATAAAGAAACTTATGTTCTGAAGAATACTGAAATAAGCTCAATCCAATCATATGATATCTATTCACCACACATCTCCAAGGGTCAGAAGATTTCCCAAAAGATTAATCTAGGATGGTCTAATCCATTTTCAGTATGACAATTCTATCTATCGCTCAAAACATCATATTGTCTTGTATCAACATAGATGAAAGTTCAGAAATGAGAAAATATTCCGAACAACAGAATATATTCGATTCATCATCAATAAGCTTTGAGGACAAATCTTTTTGAAGGGGAAGGCAATGTAACAGACTAAATTTATGTAAAAATAAATACAAATAATGTAAAAGACAAAAAATAAGATTAATGATTAATTAGTTAGCAATTAATGAAAAGGTATGTCCCTAAGGACATAACCATTAGTGAAAGAGTACTTATCTGGCTATATATACAAGACCGTCATTCTCATTTGTATCATCCTACATCAATTCTTTATATAATATACAATTTACACTTACTATCCTATGATGGATGTATTTGTTTACGAAGTATTTTAATATTTCCGCTGCATATACGAATTTTGGTCGCTACACCATGACATTTTGTTGCACCCCTTTGTGAAAAATATCAACATCTCCAGTGGATAGTTAGAATACCAAGTTTGAGTGCTATGGTAAAGAAGGCTCTTGCATAGATTCAAAATACTATGGCTAGATTTTTGTGGTGGGATGACCCTTATGTTCTGATGGAAGTGATCGTACTAATAGATTTTCACATAGTTCATCCAATGTCTATTGTCTTTTATCTAATATTCCCTTATTGACATCCTCCATTTACTCACCACTACTCTCAAAATCATCCTTTGATAATATGGTTTGAACTACGGAAGCTCATGTTGCCTTTTGATTCTTCCATTTTTGAGTCATAGAATCACATCTTGTAATACTCTTCAATATTCCTCTTCTATTTCTTGTTTGGGAATAAAATGAGAATGAACTTCCTGATGTTGTTGCTCTAAGTAGGACCCTTTGGTCTCGTCACCACTTGATATTTTCCCAATGTTTGAAGCATTTTCCATATGCACTTTCCAAGTGTCATCCCATGTACTCACCATCTCTCATATTTTATGCGCTATAATTTTGTAGCTTGTTTGCATCCAACATTGATTCACATATCTACGTAGAAAAAACTGAATTTAGTGTCGCTTATCTTTGAGTATAACAATTCCTTTGAATTCTTCCATAATTTCCTTAGGTAGGTGTGATGTTTTCCAAATGGTGTTGTAAAGCATATCCCCATATAGATAAAATATATGCATTCTACCCTTCTTATAGTTTGAATCATTAGAGGCCCACTGGTTTTTAAGCAAAGTAGCTTGGATGGGCCATGATGGATTTTTTATTGGCTGGAACCTCTCTACCCTTTCACAAGTAACCAAAGTAGTCAAGATTAACAACTAAGGATAGTAGAACTTTGCCTTATGTTCCTAGGTATCTAGGTAGTCTTTCTGAAATTGTTTCAGCAAGTATGACCACCAACCCAACTTCTCCCCTTTTGTGCATTTTTTAGATACAACGATGGCACTTGTTGGTACTTTATCCTTTATACATGTGTGTAGTAATTTATAGTCTAGAGCCTGCATATCAAACATGGTGGTGTGGTTATTAATATGAGAGACTATATACCCTCAACCTCCCCTAGATATTTTGTAGTTCTTAATCACCTAGGTACCAATATTTTTGTATGTAATTATCACCTCTAGATTGTGTCTGTTGTTCCTTAAGAAACCAATTTCCTGGCTGTAGGGAAATTGTGCTTAAGGCATTAATAAAGATTATTTACTGTCACTTATTGTTTATTATATTCCCAAATGAAGGACTTGGAAAACCTGGCCTTAGACTCTTAATACATGTATGACCAAAACATCTCAGAATGCCATTTGTTGCTAAATATAAATGATGAATGAGGAAAGTTTGAAAGGGAAGTTAAAGACAATATGCTGATCTTTCACAGGAGCTATTATCTGTAACTTAGAGGAATTATGATCATGAGAAATAAATCATAGAAAATATGCTGGTCTTTCACAGAAACTACTATCAATAACTTAGAAAGGAAGTAAGGACTTTAAGAATAGGAGCGCTCTTTAAGGGATTTTACCCTACAACTTCATTACTACACTTAAAAAGAAGAAAACATTGCATGACACATGATAGTGAAACTTACAAATTATATGTAACAACTCCTGGAAACTTCTGGTTGTTTCATTAATCAATGATGTTATCAGAAATACAGTGGTTTGGTTCTCCAAAATTCCCCCCCACCCTTTCTTAGTAAAATTTTCCACCTTTATACATTTGTTGAATAGTTATCGATTTCTGAAACCTATGTAACTATTTTCTAACTATATGAAGTAAAAAAATTACAGAATTTACAGAGGGTAAAACACCTTAGAGAACATGAAATAGCAAGAACAAAACTGAATCTAGAAGGAGATGATAATTGCTGGCTTGTTCTGCTTAATCCGCTGTTAAATTCCTCAGTAAATGCCTTAATATGTTTTAATCATGATAAATTGTGTTTAACTTGTGGAAAACCTGGTTACGCATGTATCGGATTCGACCACCTGCTTTTTCTTCCAATCAAGCCATATCATTGATTTTAATGAAAATAATGCAAACCTTTTGCTTCTCGTGAAACTCAAAGTATTAAATATATTTCATAAATCCATTAGATTCGAGAACACATCGCATAGTCGACATTTTCTATATATATATATATATATATATCGACGTAATGTTAGACTTACGTATTAATTCTTCAAAGCTGCCCTTTTCCATTATATACTTTATAACGAAAATATATCGTAGGATATGCTTTTTCCACTTATCGCAATCGACCCAGAAACCATATATATAAATATTATAATGGCCACAGACCCGATGGAATAATTAACCATAATTCATGTAATATTGGGTCCATCTTACCATATCACAATCAATGCTCATTTCCATTTTAATCCCCCTTATAATAAAAATATATAAAAATGCGTAATTATAATGTATATGAAAAAGTTTTTGATATAGCGGACTCGCAAGAACTCTACAACAGGATATATAATATTTCGGGTCCGCCATATCAAGTCGCGATCGGCAATTCTTAGCATTTAAAGCTCTACGGTGTGGCGGACCCGATGGGACTTTAAACCATGCCGTATATACCTTTCGGGTCCGCCTCTTCGAATCACAATTGACAATAGGTAATGAACCAACACATATGTGTTTGCCACTTTATGGACCCACCGAATTTTAAAATATAATATATATTTTCTAGGTCCGGTGTTAATCACTTTAACACATGTTTTCTTTGTAAATCCATTACAATTATGCTTTGCGCTATACATATATACATATAATTTCATATAACCCTCTATATTCGATTATTTTGCATCTCTTCCTTTAGCGATGTCGATATATATTAAATAAAATATTTCTTTTCTTTTGGACTTTTCGGTAAGGATAAAGGATATAAAGGAGATTTATAACTCCCAATAGTGATATAACTGATAAAGAAACCTCAAGCCCAATATAAGCTACAACAGTGTCCGTCTATGGTTATACCTATAATGTCATGAATCATAGCAACGATCAAATCCATTAGCTTTTCCAGCCAAACATAGTCTTTGTGAATGTTGAATAGTAGACATTTCACGATTGTGTTCACCTCAGTCCCTCGTCCAAAATGAAGAATAAAAAATATATTATTCTTGTAGATATTCTTCTAGACATTATCTCCACACATTGTAGATATTCTTGTTACTCTAGAAGTCTAGTTAGATCATATATATCTTACATAATAAAATTTGAGATGTATCGAAGGTATGTGTGGGACCGACTCTCACTGCATCCATGTTGGATATTTGTTGGAGAACTGAATGTGGACCCACCATACATAAATAATTTTTAATATATGTAAATGATGGTGTCAGTCTCATTCTTTCATCATGTGTTAGTCAACGAATCATGGATGGTTTTGGAAAACTAGAAAACCACTTTGTGACACCCCCGATGTGATTTTGGAGGAGAGAGAAGGGGGTGTCATAATTGACCCTTACCGTAGATCTATGTACTAATATTTTTTTGAAAAATGTTTGTGATGGGTGGCCTCCACTTAAATTCCAACTGGTAATACCTGTCACAAACCATTGATCTGGGCATATCTAAGTTACTGACCATCGATATTTTTAATAGTTGAGAGAGGTATGTCTGGCTTGTGGTGCTTCAAACTCATTGTCCAAAATAATATTGTTGGGGTTACTTGTTGTAAGTCTATGCATGGATGCTCACAATCATTTTCAAACACCATTAGATAAGGAACACAAGAGACATTTTTCATATTTTTTTCCTGATCAATGGTCATTTTATCCACTAGTAGTCACCCCACTTCAACAAATTTTCCTAAAATGTTGAAATTATTTACTACTTAAACTCAATAATAGGAAGTTCACATGTAGCCACATCATTAAGAGTAAGGAAAAAATTTGCAACTAGTATACTTTTTTTTCGACGATCAAGAAGTTCACATGTTAGAGGTAGCATCCACCAGATCATATGTTTTTCAATGTAGCCCACATTGGCAAATGCTAGATCTTGGAGCTTAGGAATTTCCTTAAAAGCCAAAAGTTGAAAATCTTGCATCCAAGAGACATTCACTAGTGAAACATCATCATCACTAACTTGAGTGCCGACATTCTATCTCAAACCCCTCATAAAACCATAGCAAATTCACTAGTTATGTAAAAATCTTCCAAAGTTTGCGTCCATATATTTTGTGATAGTGCTCCAAAGACCTCTTAATTCACCCTCATGACCTTTTCTTCAATAGCTGCAAGGGTCACATAAATCCCATTTAGATTTTTGTAGAACATATTCAAGTAGAACATATTATTTGAATTTTACTTTCTGAAGGTTATAATCTTCATTATCAGAATTGTGCATACCTTCCTCAAATCTTAGAAGTCATTCCTTTAGTTTTTTGTTTTGTTTTGTTTTGTTTCGGTATTTTTTTGTGGCCTTCTTTAACTGAACTAGTGAATTAATTAACTATGCTTCAAGGTCCACCACTCTTTCAGTGTCTAATTTGTTCTGAAAATTTTCCTTAGAATATAATGCCATAAGTAGGAATTTATCATAATATCCTTTAGATATTATTGATTGTTTACCTTATATGACTCGTTGTCTTCCTTAGAGTATAATTTTTTCTTTCTTTGAGTTTTCTTCTTCTAGTATTTCTAAGCTCTATCTCTATTTTTTTGCTCTTCCTCTTTCTCCTCCTTCTCAACTTTAGTATGTGGGAATTTTGAAGGAAAGTGTCATCAAATTCCATAGTCTAAACATTTAAAGGGTATCTTACCCTTATACTTTCCTGATCTTGTCTTAAGTTTCCTTACAAATTGGGCCATCTCCTGATCCGAGTCATAGTTGGAGAAATATTGATGTCCTCTATTTTGTTATGATTCTTTGAAACTTTAAATGATGATTCTTTTGGTTATGATTTCTCTCCTCCAATTCTCATCTAATAAGCAGTAAGAGTTCCATGGACTTGCTCGATTAATAGTGTTTTAAACTATGGCATTTCTTTTATAGTCAAGATTTTAGCATTAAATCTCATTGGAAGAGATCTCATGACTTTTTGTACAATTACTTCTTCTTTGATATCTTCATTTAGGCATCTAGTCATATTTGTAGCTTCATCTAATCTAAGAAAATATTTTGCAATACTTTCATCACCATTCATACTTAGACATTCAAATCTCATTCTATAAGTTTGGATTTTTGCTTGATTTACCTTTTTATCTCCATAGTAGTTTTTGAGCTTATCATAGCCTTCTTTTGCTGACTTGTAGTGCATAACATTTACTAGATCTGATTGATTAAGTGTTATACACAAAATGACCGCCTCATCAGCTCATAGGAGAAGGAAATTTTGACTGGAAGAAAATACTAAAGTTGGAGGCCTATTTTCCAGGGTAACACACCCTAGAAATGGACAAAAGGAGTTATAACGCTCCCCATGACTTAACAAAGGGTGTTAGTTCCTACATTTTTAGGTTTTAACCCCATACAAAAATTACCTGTATACAAATTCTAAAAACAAAAAATAAACAGTGGTGAGAGAATAAAACATAAAACAAATATACACAAAGATTTTCCCCTGGATCCCAAAACTGGGACTACTAGATTGATTTTTCATTATATTCCTTTCAAAGTTACAATAAATATATATACATGTCGAAGCATCCATAAACCCCAATCCATTTACCCGAGATTAAAACATAACCATAGTTCCCTTGACTGGATCTAGAAAATACCATGGACAAAAAAACATCATGCCCAAAACCATATGAAAAATCCATGCACTAAACCATAGGTAGGTCCGCCCACCTAATATAGGTAGTCACGGAAATAATATAACACACACCCAACATTCTCCCACTTGTTGTTTTCTTTTCACAGGGGGCCACAAGAGAGCTTAGTCACTAGTCCAACCCTGCAGCGCCCATTGTTTCTCTACACCAAGAGAACTTCTCAATCCTCACAAACTTTGTCAAGGCATCTGTAGTATTCTTCAAAGTGTCCACCTTTACCAGCAACACCTTTTTGTCCTCAACCATATTCCTCAGAAAGTGATACTGAACATCAATGTGTTTTGTCTTTGAATGATAAGCTTGGTTATTTTCCAAGAAAATTCCACTTTGGCTGTCACAGTATATCCTTATAGCTCGTTGTACTAACCCCATACTTGAACAAAAGCTCTGCAACCAAATTGCTTCCTTGCTTGCATGAGTGGCTGCCATGCATTCTTCCTATGTAGTTGAAAGTTCCACTACAAACTGCCTCTTACCCATCCAAGTGAATGCACCTCAAAATAGGTTAAACACATACCCACTTGTAGATATTCTCTAATCCAGATCTCCAACCCAGTTTGCATCAACAGAGCCACGGATGTCCAAAACACTATCCAATCCTGGTCTTCCTTGGTAGCACTAACCATAATCACTACTCCCACTACATGTGAAATATATGGTCTAATACATACCATTTCATACGTCAAGCTACTGACTACACTTGCATATGGAACACAGGACATGTCCTCTTCCTCTTCTTGTGTCTTGGGACATAATTCAATATATAACTTTACACCTAGAGGAATATGAACCTTCACCGGTTTACTATCCTGCATATTAAACCTTTGCAGTATTATCTCGACATACTTCCTCTAGTTTAACCAAAGCTTCCTCTTTGCCCCATCTTGTTTAATTTCCATGCCCAAAATATAGTTTGTAGCACTGCGATCTTCATGTCGAATTTGGATGACAATTGGCTCTTCAAATGCTAGATAATTTCTTTGTCATTTCCAACCAGCAACATATCATCTACATACAAGAACAAATAAATAACATGGTCACCAATTAATTTAAAATACACACAATGATCTTTTTTTCTTTTGGTGAAGCTGAGTCCCCATATAAATGTATCAAATTTCTAATACCACATCCTTGGTGACTATTTTAACCCATACAAAAACTTTTTTAACTTGCATACTAGTTCTTTTTTACCCTTCACCGCAAAGCCTTCAGCTTGCTTCATGTAGATCTCTTATTCTAGATCCCCTTGAAGAAATTTTGTCTTCACATCCCTCTATTCTACCTCAAAATCAAAAGCAACAACAACAGATACAAGTAATCTAATAGAAGCTACCTTGGTAACAGGAGAAAAAATATCACCAAAATTAATTCCCGACACCTAGGAATAAGCTTTTGCTACCAATCGAGCTTTGCATTTCTCCACCTTGCCTTCTGCATTCATCTTCTTCTTAAAAACCCATTCGATACCAATGGGTTTCCTTCCAGCTGACAAATCCACCAGATTCCAAGCCTCATTTTTGTGAAAATATGCCATTTCATCAACCATGACCTTTTTCCAGAGTTTGCCATCCTCTGAATCTACTGCTTCCCTCATAGTTATGGGATCATCATTAGTAATAGATAAATAAAAATTTGAATAGAACGCAGATGGGATATACTTGTTTGGCTGCCTTCTTTCTCGAACTGATCTTTTCACAGCTAGAGTTTTTGGCTCTTCATCTTTTGATTCCTCTTCTGCTATAGAGTCTGATTCTTCCTCCTTTAGCTCAAACTATATATTCTCAGGTTCCTTTGGTAGGAATTCATGTTTAATAGCATCTTTCACCTCTCTAAACACCACATCTCGGCTGTACACAACCTTCCTTGTTTATGGGCTCCAAAGCTTATAACCTTTTAAACCATCCTTATACCCAATAAAGATGCACCTTTTAGATTTACTATTCAACATTGTTATTTTCTCCTTTGGAACATGTACATATGCATCACATCCAAATACCCTCAGATGTGAAAGAGAAGGTTTCTTACTAGTCCATACCTCTTTTGGAATCTTATCCTCCAATGCTGATGAAGGTGATCTGTTAACTAGGTAACATACAATCTCCACTGCCTCTGCCTTGAATACCTGTCCTAAACTGACACTACTAAGCATGCTTCTTGTCTTTTCCATTAATGTCTCATTCATTCTTTATGCAACTCCATTTTGTTGAGATGTGTATGGAGTAGTCTTCTTCCATGCTATACCACACTTATTACAAAACTCTTCAAATTCCTTCTTGCAAAATGCTCCACCGTTATCTGTCCTCAACACCTTTATCTTCTTCTCTGTCTAGTTTTCCACTAGAGCCTTAAATTCTTTAAACCTATCAAAGACTTCAGATTTGTTCCTGATGAAATATATCCATGTATTCCTTGAGAAGTCAATTATAAATGATACATAGTACACAAACTTACCCAGTGATGGAAACAACACAGGTCCAAACACATCACTATGCACAAGCTCTAATATTTGTTTTACCCTATTAGCAACCAGAGGGGAAACTCACCTGATTCTGCTTCCCATATACATAATTTTCACATAAATCAAAATCCAAAGAGAAATTAGACATACCTTATACCATACCATTACCATGAAATATTCGAAGGCCCTTCTCTCCAATATTTCTAAGCCTTTGATGCCATAAAATGGTCTTTTCTCCAGAGACCACTAGATTTTCTGCTCCATTTTCAGGAACCACATAACTATTGCATCCATCAATAACATTGCTACCCTAAAGCTTGTATAGAGTTCCAATCCGAACTCCCTGCACCAATACCAGTTCTTCCCGAACCATCTTGAAAGTATATTTCTCGAACACTGTTCTTACACCTGCATCATCCATCTTTCTTACATAAATCAGATTTCTGGCTAATGCAAGAATATGCAAAACACTCGAAAGTGTTATAGTCCTTCCACCTTGCAAATTCAACTTGAATTTTCCATGACCAATTATTCTAGCCTTCCTGTAATCCCCTAAGAATACATCACCACCATAATATTTCTCATACTCGCAGAATCACTCTCTATGGGGAGTGAAGTGAAATGATGCACCTGATTCAATCAACCATGCCTCATGATCTACATGTGTACGTGAAGAAGAAGCCAAGTAGATATCCCCACCTTCATCTAAGGTGGTTTTATTCTCTATATAAGGATCATCATTAGATCCCTTTCCTTTCTCAGGATATTTAGATTTATAACCCCTTTTTAAGTACTCTTCCTTTCCACATTTCCAGCACACCTTTACAAGTTTTCCTAGAGATTTAGATCTCCCTCTAGATTTAGATCTTCCACTGGAGGACTTATTTTTGTTTCTATTTTGGGACCATCCTCGTACAGACAAGGCATCACCATTCTAGCCCTCCATATCTTTCCTTCTCATCTCCTCCGACAACAAGGATGAGACTATTTCATCAAACTACAAGGCAGTTGCATTGCTACCTATTGCAACAACCAGACTATCCCACGAATCTGTTAGAGAAAACAAAAAACTGATGCACTTATCTTCATTCAAAATTTTAATGTCAACAAATAATAAATGGTTTAACACAATAATAAAGGAATTCAGATGATCTATCACCGAGTCTCCATTTTTCATCCTCAAGTTATAATTTTTTTTTTTCTGTTGGAACAGTTTATTCACCAGAGACTTAGCTTGGTACAAAGTCCCTAACTTGTCCCATAAGTCCTTTGCCGAAGCTCCCCTTGATACATTCAACAATACTGAATCTAAGACACACAATCGTATTGTGCTCTTTGCCTTCCGCTTAGTCTTTAGCTGACATTGCCGTTGGTTTAGTACCAGGACCTATCGTGATCCACTGATCTTTATCCACTAGCATATCCTCCATATTGAGTTTCCACAACTCAAAACTCTGACCATTAAATTTCTTGATCTCTATCTTCCACTACTTGCCATCTTCTTTTACCACAATAATCGATCCTACAGATCACCCACTGAACAAGGTCTACCGCAGGCCCGAGCAAAACCCCTTAGTAGAAAAGGTGTCCCCTCAAACCCGAAACAAATCTGAGACCAAATGTAGTTTTTAACCCCCTACAAAAATTACCTGCATACGAATTCTAAAAATAGAAAAATAAACAATGGCGAGAGCATAAAACATAAAACAAATATACACAGATTTTCCCCTAGATTCCAAAACCGGGGCCACTAGATTGATTTTTCATTACATACCTTTCAATGTTATAATACATATATAAACATGCCGAAGCATCCAAAACCCCAATCCATTAACCCTGGATTAGAACATAACCATAGTTCCCTTGACGGGATCTACAAAATACCATGGAAAAAAAACTATCATGCCCAAAACCATGTGCGAAATCCATGCACAAAACCATACGTAGGTCCACGCGCGGGGTAGTTGTGGAAACAATATAACACACACCAAACAAGGTTAACACATTATTTTGCCTAAAGGGACACGTTACTAGATATTTATGATATTCCGGAGGTCAAAGCACGATTTGACTGACTGACACTCCACTTTTCACACAAATGTTAGCTCGAAAAGAAGGAAACATCCACCTCAATACTAACTAAGGACATTGCTAATCCTAATAGAAATTCACAGGAAGGGAAAGAGAAATAAAGTGAGCCAACATCCATGATTTTTCCTCATTGGAACTCATGAAAAAATTGGCAAGGAGAGAGCCTCTCCTCATCTATAAATTAGAGGCTTGGCCATTGTAATAGGGACTAGAATTTTTGAGATCAATATTGTTATGTTGTCGAAGAGTTGAGAGAGAGAGAGGGAAAGGAACCAAGTATATGAGGGATACTATATGTCTGCTCCTATTTTGTCTACTTGATGATGTTGAATTTTTTTTTGTTGTATATCTTGATGCAGATTCAAAATTGATGATTATCTTAGATGCATGATATGTTTATATAACAATGGTTGGGGGTCCAAGTGGAATAGGTAGGTGGCAACCAATATCCACCTAGATTAGTCCTTTCACATTAGGAAGAAATGGTCCCCATTTTGTTGAGTGCCTCCATGAGATGGGGAAACTTCTACTAAAATTGTTCCCTAGTGAGCCACTCAACTTGGTGCAGTAGTTGGCTAGCTTTGACAACCCGATACAGCTAGATCTTCTATTGGTGAGTGTTCTTAACCTTTGTGTCCATGAATTTGATAAGTCGTGGCATTTTCCATGCAACCTTAGTTTAGCTTTGTTGGTGTTAATTATTCTACAATGTCTTATGTGTCCAAAAATAGTAAGTATGGCTAAAGGCGGTACACATTGAACACTGGGCACAAACCAAGGAATGGGGGAATACTAAGCTCAAAATAATTGTCTCCTACAACCTTAGTGATGGTGTAAGGCTTGTATTAGATGGGTTTGATCTTCTTATGTGCTCCATCAAGGAATTATTTTTGAAAATGCAACCAAACTTTGTCACCCACCTAAAACTTGTGTGGAACTCGATGCTGATCATGCTATTGCTTGTACTTGGAATTGGACTTATCCAATATGTCATGAACCTGGGTTGCTTTATCAGCCTTAGACTGTACATGTGTAGATTCTGTCTGTGTAGTCACATGAGGCATGTTAACATCAATTAGACCAATGGATGAAATCCCAAACCCACATGAAAAGGACTACGACTAGTCAAGCTATGGAGAGCTCTATTATAACTGTGTCGCACATAAGGAAGGTTCTCATCCCAACTCTATGGATGCTTTGAGTTGTACATGCATAGTATGTGCACTATGATCCTGTTGATAGCCTTTGTCTAGCCATCAGTCTTGGGTTGGAATGCAGTTGACTTGGTGAGCTTGGTGTCCAATATTGTCCATAGGCTCGACCAAAATGTGCTCATGAACCTGCTGTCCCTATTCGATATAATGGTTTTTGGGATCCAAAAATTTACCCATATTTATTCAAAGAAGAGTTTGACAATGTCCTCTATTGTGATACTATTTTTGAAAGCCACAAATATTGCATCTTAGAAAATTTATCCATGACCACAAATACATAGTCATTACCATGCTTGTTATAAGGGTGTCCCGATATATAGTCCATGGAGATGGATTCCCAAGGCTAGATGAGAGTAGGAAGAGGAGTGTATAAGCCTTGCTTCTTAATGCTTGGCTTGGATATGGCACAAGTAGTTCAAGATGTAATATATTTTCCAACGTCATATTAGAGTTTTGGCCAATTAAAATAATTCTATAATATGGCCACGATTTTATCGACACCAAAGTGTCCTCTGACTTAATTGTAGTGCGCCTATGAAATAAACTTGGCACGCTTGCTTGAAGGAACAAAAAGGTGGCCCAGGTAGCATAATGGGGCATCTTGGAGGTGGAAATATGGAACTTTCTTGCCATCCACTAGCATATATTATGTGGTGCCGAATTCTGGATCATTTTTATACAGTTGCGACCATCCCGAAGTCTTGTGGCCACAAGTGTTGAGAACAATAGTCAAAGTTGCAACTGGAGGCTGACTGAGGCAATCTGTAATATGATTGGTGTTACCCTTCTTGTATGTAATGTTCAAGTGGAATTATTGCATATATGTATACCACTTCTAATGTTGATCATTTTGCGACTTCCCTTATGTTTGTATAAATTGAAGAGGTCGGTGATCTATGTGGATGCCCACATTATTCCCTAAAATATAATGTTTCAATTGCTGGCATTCCTACATGATATAATACATCTCTTTATCATAGGTGGGGTATTTATGAATCGTATTAGAAAGTGTCTCACTGTGATATGCCATCAGATGCCCTTGTTGGCTAAGGACTTCACCAATAGCATAGTCAGAGGCGTCTATCTCAATTTCAAATGGTTGTTGCAGGTCTGGCAATGTGGGTATAGGTGCAGAATAGAGGCGGTGTTTTATCTCAATGAACACATTTTTTTGGGACTCAGACCAGAAAAATATTGCCTTTGCTCCCTTGGTAACTAGAGTCAAAGGCTAAGCTATATGAGATAATCCTAGTACGAACCTTCGATAAAAATTGATAAGGCCAAAAAATTTGTGAAGCTCTGTGAGTGTGGTTGGGGCTTGCCAATCCTGAATGACTTGGAACTTAGCTAAATCCACATGCATGCATTTCTTATCAACGATGTAACCCAAATATTGGACCCCAATCATGCCAAAGGTGCATTTACCCAAGTTGGCACATAATTTATGTTGCTCTAGGGTTTGAAGGACCTGCCGAATGTGTTCCAGGTGCTCTTTCCAACTCTTTCTAAATATGAGGATGTCGTTAAGATATACAACCACAAAAAAGTTGGTGAATTATTGTGAGATGTCATCCATAAACCTCATAAAAGTTGCAGGTGAATTTTTCAACCAAAAAGGTATGAACAACTAATCGAAAAGGCCCTCCTTAGATTTGAAGGAGGTATTCCATACATTAGTTGGTTTTATCGGAAATTGGTGATAACCAAAATTTAAATCGATATTTCTGAAATAATTGGCCTCCTTGAGCTGGTTAAGAATGTCACCAATCCATGGGATTAGATACTTGTTCCTGACAGTGATTTTGTTAAGTGCTTGATAATCAATGTAGAGCCTATAGGTTCCATCATTCTTCTGTACAATTACAATTGGGTTCCCACAAGGTAAGAGACTTGGTTAGATGTGCCCTGTTCCCACTCAAACTAATAGGGGACCTAAAGGGAGATCCCTAAAAGGGAAATGTTAGGCCAAGGGAAACAAATGGATACTTATCCCACCATCTCCTCAGCTAAGTCTCCTTTATATTTACAGACTTTCACGGATAGTAGGAGACCCGATATATTTTAAAGTCACCAATGAAGGATAAATCAAATAATGTATATGAGTGACCTAAATAATCCCTTTCCTAGAAGGGCTTGAAGGATGGAGCTTGCTTGTTTCTAAGCAAGGTAAAATGTATTCTAGGGAAATGAAGGGAGGATTTGAGGGTTAGGTTTATGGGATAGGACATGTTAAGGAGTTTCCCAATCCCTAAAATCCTTGTTCAAATTTGTATCCTGGATGGTTCTTGAAGAATTATCTTTTCAAAGGAATGAGACCACACGAGAACAAGTGGACCCAGTCTAGGGTATGAGGAAAGAATGTAGAAACCAATGATATTCTTACCCTAGACAAGGTGGGAAAAGGATCAAATAAATTATTTTAACTTGAAGATGTTGTTTTGACCCTATGAGGCACTAGCCTTGGGGATGTCATGGCAAGTTTGGTTCCTGGAGCTAGGGCTTGGATTTTCTCCCAACTCCACCATCAGAATGGCTTCACAATTGGAGGAGAGTTAGAGGAAAGGTCAACACATGAGGCCTTAGGAGATCAATTTTTTTTGATGGCTAGCTTGTTGGGAAATTGATGCCCGAGTTACCCAACTTGGCTAGAACTAGAAGGAGGTGAAAGAATATGAGTTTTAGTGACCACCCTTGGTAGATCAGTGCCTTAATATTTGGGAGAATGGAGTCTATGATGAATATGAGTAGGATTTATTGGTTCCTCGTCAAGGATGCCTCAAGATCACTTCACTAGCCTTTTAGGTCAAGAAGAAGCAACCTTGTAGATTTTATACTTCAATGTGAAAAAGGAATGGCTTATCAAGGTCAAATTTTACTCCTAGGAAATTTTACTCATATTACATGGCCCATACATTGAAAGGTGTTATAATAGAGAAAAATTCCACAATTTTAAGCAGTAAATGCATGCAACAATTAGCCCTAGAACAACTAGAATCCCATTCCAACATATATGACAAAAGTAGATAATAATAACATTAGAAAGCATGTACTTACATGTAACAAATATATCCAACCATTCATAATCGAAAAGAGAGAAGCTTCAAGAGAATATAGAACAATATTGACACATTAGAATTCATCCATAAAAGATCTAATTCATTTTCCAGAAAAGTGAAAACTATCAAGCGAGATAAGAGATGCAAACCAAAGTGATGATGAGAAAATAAGTTCATCTCACTTGTATTTATACACAGATTAGGAGTTCAAATTAGCCTCCTTGGCCTACATAAGCCCCAAAAGTAAATAATTTTCTATTAATCTAACGTTTGGTGACAAACCTTGTCACATCTCCCGTTCATTGGCCATTTTTTTTTACTGCAATAGTACTACTTCCTTCCCATGTTTTCTAGTATTACATAATGCATTATAACACCTTTTCATCAAATTTTGAAATTTGCAAGTGAATAAAATTCTATCTCCTTTTCCATGTTTCGACCCATTGCATGAAGTATAGACTATGGCCCTGACTTTGATGTAGGAGTTAGGCAGTTCAATTTATAAGTTGGATATTTGTACAACCTAAGATTGCAATAACTTGCGAATTTTCC
>APFE031735760.1:54319-83449 GCA_000404065.3 Pinus taeda | reverse complement strand
ATATATCTAAGATGTCACATATATGGTTTCTATCATCACACCATTGTAAATCTTCTCCCTAAATGCTGCTCAACCCGTACATAAGTCCTATTCCTCCACTTCACCCTAAATTAGCTACATATAACACTACTCATTCCTTAACTTTTGTGTAAGCGATAAGAAGGGATTTCAATCAGATTCTGCTTAAAAAGGTATTTAACTGAACAATTATGGAACACTATTGTGTTCAAATACATAGTCCCATGCCTTTACATATCGTTTCTCATTTTTTAAATAATGTAGAAGGTAGGGAAATACTTCTTCTAATTGATGATACCTATTGTATATATATGGATTTCACCATGAACCCTAGTTATGAACTATACAAATTCTTTCATAATATGCCTTGACATTTCCCCATCGCATATTCCATTGGTATCTCTAACTAATTCTAAGATTTAGTACAACTTATGATTATGTAGTTTGAGGTTAACCAAGGTATGTACACAGTTAGAGCTCCCCTCTTTCACTTATTACCCATGGTGGTTACTTAATAATTCTTTACGCCCTTCTACGTCACCCTCTGGAAGCCCTTAATTATTTTATGTATATGTTAATTCACTCATAAATACATGTACGTGAATATAGCGCTTTTAGTTAGTATTCCAATGCTATACATTCCCCATACAAAACACCCCTTTCTGACGTGTCTCTCCTGAGTTGGATGATTTAGTGTGGTGATCACATGGGCCTCAGGGTTATAGTACAACGTCTGACAAACGATTGGGATGTGTGTTACTAATCAAACGGTGCTTGTATTGTCTCTGGAACCCTATTTTGTTTTTCATTTTTCCTCCTCATTCCACATGGTTCATTTCTTCCGTCTCCCCGATGTTGTCACTTTGAGATGCTCAAAATTCATGCCAAAAAACAACCAACAAGTAGTGATCTCTCGCCAAATGTTGGTTCTAAATCTCTTATAATATAATTTCAAGTATGTATCGGTTTTCGCCTAAAATAGATTTTCTATTATACTTCATTCCATAATATTTTTCTATTTAGAAGCTCTGTTTGATGTAAGGGGTTTAATCGCTAGAGTGTTGTAATTTACACCTAGAATGGGTGTCTGTTCTTTGCGCTACATCATTTTTTTTGGTTTTATATTCCTCTTCACCTTGTATCCTCGAAGATGATATCAAAGCAGAACGAAGCACTAATTCCCCCTTTCGTGATTACCCCTATCGTTCACGGCAATGGTAACTTCCCTTTAAGCTTAAGGTTACAGGTTAAGCTTGCTTTTTTTTTTTTTTTTCCAGGTTTACATTTCAGTGTACCTTCTACTTCCAAGACACCAATGTCTCATATATTGCAAACCCAGAGCAGGTAAAGGAAAATCACTCTTAGAATAACACATGTTTCTTTTCTCTATCATCTTCAATATACCTATTTTCATTCCATTCACATTCATATATGTTTCCTTGGTAGCTTAGAGTCGAGGCTTCTGTGGAGCCAAACCGGACCATGGTACTCTTCTACAGGTGAGTTCATTTATATTTTTTTCTTTTTCTTTTCCTTCCTCCATTGTAGCTTATGTCTACTTCCTTGCTCAGTTTCTGTGATACTTGCTTATTGCATTAATAGGTTAATATTTCTGGGTTCTGGTTTATTGCAGGTACCTTGGAACCCTTATTGTCGCGTCTGACCATTGATATTACTATTCAACTGCTAATGAAAATTATACTCTTGCACAGGTTGGTGCGTCTCATAAACACAAAAGGGGACAATCGTTTTCCTAGATTTCACTCCAGACCCAACATGGTTGGGGGGGTTGATAATTTTGTTTTGTTTTCAAGTGCTCTTACAACACATAGTTTTCCTAATTTTAATTTCCAAATTGGTGTCGGCTCTCCTAATGGTGAGAGATCTCGACTAAGAGAATTTTAATTAACAACACATTTCCTTTTCTTTTTGGGGAACATTTACCCACAACAATCCTATCCATATAATATATTAAATTCCTAGTTTCTAGGAGTCTGTGTATGGTTATTCTAAAAATAATAATTTGTTAACAATTTTGATTTTATATAATTTATATTGGTAACATTGTCTCTTCTTTCAGAAGCTTTGTCCTCAAAGCTAAATCGTTGACAATTTTCTTTGGTTTGCATTTGTCATTTCGACATATATAACTCGACGTTATTGGTGCCCCCGCCCGTATAATTTCTTCAATCTAGGTTTATCGATCAATTTTTTTCGTATTTTTTTTTGTAATAATAATATACATCATATAAATATATATATATGGTTTTTTAAATTATATATAAGATATATATATATATATATAATATATATATATATATATATATTAAATAATAGGTTTTTTTAAATAAATTATAATTAAATGAAAGATTAATTAATAAATTAATGATATTAATATAATTTTGTTAATAGTTTTATGAATTATTATAACTATCCAACCGTATGTATATTTGATTGAATGTTTTATTTCATTGTGTATAGCATCGTACCACTCCATTGTACGACATATTGTATCGCTCCACTATTTGACCTGTGGAAAAATATCACGCTGGAATTGTTATTGGACTGGGATTAATAATGGGAGATTCGGCTCAGGTAGGGTCTGGCAGATAGAAGCATAACAATATCAGAACAGGTGATGGATTTAAGAGATGCAGCAATTTGGACAGAGGAGCCAGAGGAATGGTGGTAGGAAATATGAAATGTTGACGCGCTTGAATTAACTGTACGTAACTGGAGGTGTGTCAAAGTCTGTGAGATAGAGAAATAGCAGCGAAGGTATGGAACGGGGAACACTGTGTTTATGGGGTGAATGGTCAACAGACAGGAACAACGGTGGACAAGACAATGGGAATAGATAACTATAGTACTAACCAACACTTGTGAGTGAATTGGATGATTCAAGGATGATGCTCTGATCCAAGTTGTCTGCATAATAGAAATCACATAATACAAGTCCTCACTATTGATATCCTTGGCAATCATTCTAGAAAATTTATCTGTTGCAATGTAAGGACCAATGAGTGAAAAAATATCTTCGCTTAATTCTCTTCCAAGGATTTGCTCAGCCTGGGCGTTCATCTCATAAAATAATTTAAAAAACATTCACAACATAAGGGATTTGATTTTTGGATAACCTTCGTCATTCATATAAAGGTCCCCTATCATTCTCATATAGGATACAATCACTGCATATTCAATGAATTTTTCATCAGGATACCAAAGTAAAAAAACCCGATGAGCAAATTTGTGGTCCACACTGCCAAACAAGTGAGCCAGGCCAAAATCTCCTAAGTTCAGTTGGTTGTTCGAAGCAATCAACAAGTTATTTGGTTTCATATCCCTATGCAAAACCCATTTTTTAAGGCAAACATGAAGCCCCTTTAACGTCATTTGCATATAGGATTTTATATTAGCTGTGGAGAGAACTATGTTTCTGTCTTTTATAATAGTCTCAAGATCACTCTCCATGAATTCAAAGACAATATGTAAATTTTGTTTGTTTGGATATGCATCTATTAGCTGAATTATATTTGGATGTGAAATATTCTTCAATAATTTGATTTGTTTTAAAGCAGTTACATTAACACCTTCTTTGGCTTTACCCAGATGGATTTTCATTACTGCCATAGTTTTGTTTGTCACAGTATCAAAGGCCTTGTAGATGGTCCCAGAGGTACCTTTCCCAAGGGTGATACCTTTGCGGTACCGTTCAGAGGGATTAAGTGGCTTCAGAGGCGGATGGGGAGGAGGAACACAAGAGCATTTTCTATTATTAGAATTAGCCATTTTCACTTCCTTTTCATAATTAGAATGAGTAATCTTCGCATCTTCATCATCAATAACTCTATTTATATTCTGAAATTCATTTTCTCCACTTCTTATCTCTCAGTTCATTTCATTTTCCCATTCATCACCATTATTAGAATTTAAGGAGGTAGCATTGGGAACCCTTTTTACTTGAAATTGCATTTCTAACTTACTCTATTAGAGTGTTTGTATTTATCATTCACTGTTGTATCGGTCATTCCTTTATAATGTGAGCGCCGACCTTGTCTTGTCATGATTTCAAACTTGCTTTGTAGTTCCAGGAATAAAGTTCTCTATGGTCTTGTAGCATGGATAATTAATTTTCAACATATTTTACTTAATGACTATTTAGAATTATGGCCTTCTTGGCTATTGTTGGCTTGTTGGGGCCTAACCCAGGTTCAAAGGTGATTTAGCCAAACAAATCCCGGTACTACTAGCCCTTTCGGCAACAGTCCGCGGAGCACAGACTGAGGTCTCACCCGAAGTAGTATGGGAGGGTGCTAGAACAATGTTTCCACACCTTGGAGATGTCTAATGAGTTCAAGTGGTCTGCGGTTTGACCTTGCGTGCACGTGGCTACACGCACTTACCTGTACCTCGCAGCCTGTGATGCTGCCTTTGCGCAACCCTACTCGGCATCCGAACACTGCTATTACCCAAGTTATTGCTAGTAATATACTATTAGTTGACTAACTTAGCTTATTTATATACTTTCCAGTATACTAAACAATATTCCCAATTCATACAAGAGCGTGCAATAAATAAACAATATAATTGCAATTCATATCCAACAAATAATAACCCAAGAAAAGTTACACGGAAATAAGATAAAACTTCTCTTTATTATTCTCTTCCTTTCGTTATAGACTCAACTCTACCCTGCGCACTCAGGTACAGGGATCTGTGCACTCAGCTGCAGACTCTACTAGGCCTCTGTGCACTCAACTGCAGAGCCTTTTCCTACTCTACGACACAAGACACACTTCGTACTTCGACTTAATCTCTAAGACCCTTCATACCCATCCTCTCTTCAATTTATTTACAACTTAGAGCCTCACTCTATTTATACAATTCCATGGTCCGCGAACCATGGGTAGGCTGACATTACATTACAGACTAGGGAAGACAACCCTATGAATCTAGCATACTTCGACGCCCGCAATTCGCAGGGCTTTCTAAAATTATTAGTTAAAAACATGGGCTTTGAGCCCAAAACATGCCATTGGGGCATTCCATGCCCAACAGGCCCCCAACACAAACATCATGACTCACCCTCGAGTCACTTTGTCGGCGCGACGATCTTGGCGTAGAGTCCCTCCAACTGTTCTCGAACAGTACTGATTTCGGCAACGCACTGAGCTGCTGCTTGCTGAACCTTTTGCATCCGCTCTTCTGAGACCTCTGTGTCTGGCGCGCTTCCCTACATATGCATATGCATCCCCTATATGTGTGTGAGCTTCCCTTTGATATTCTCCATGATCATGAAGGCATCGTCAATCCATGGATGAACACGCGCTTTGAGGATTGCCTCCTTATGTCACGCCGCATCCACCTACTCCTTCAGTGCCTTAACTTGCTATATCCTTGCAAGCCGTTGAGTGAAGACTACTGTCTACAAATTTCCTCTGACACAATCGTATTGCTGTTGGAGTTCTCGCACCTCTGTCTCCAGGTGATGGATTTTGGGGTCCTCCTGCCAAGTCGTGAGGACCTCTATTGCTTGTTTGAACATGTCGATATAGTCGCGCACTGCACCTCCAATTTCTTCCAACCTTGTTGTGATAGTGCTTGCATGCTATTCTTTGAATTTTGGGGGAGTGGAAAGTTGCACCTTCAACCGCCACTTGACGATTTGAAGATTCAGCTCTAGCTGAATCTTTGTCATTTCTTCCTTGGCTTCGCGGACTCCGGTTTCCAATCTGTGGATCCGCAGTTCTACCGGTAGATCTGCTGCGATAGCTGTTGAAAATAGCAACAAGAAATGATAAAAATAGAAATACTAAAAATAGCATTGCTATAAATAGCATATCAAGATATACTCCAACTTTGTTGGAAATAGCAAAAAATAGAAATGCTAAAAATAACATTGCTATAAATAGCATTTCAGGATAGATTCCAATTTTAATTAGTCCCTAAATTAAAATTGAGAATTAAAATTCGAATTTGATCTCAGTAGCTGTTTGAAAAATAATTAATTAATTCATCTTGAGTTAATTAGTTGGAGAAAATCAAACATGAAGTCTTTGTGAAGACATGGAATAGTTATCCCTTTGATTGAGGAAGTTAACCCTTAATTAAGGAGATAAGGATGAGTTGTATTTGAGTTGTAATTAGTTAGCTCAGTTAACTGAGTTAATTCCAATTAAATTAGTTCCAAACAGTTTGTGGAACTAATTGTGAGTTCAGTTAGTTAATTCATGCATGCATGCAACGAGTGTTCTCCAAATAATTGAATATTCTCTCATAAATAACCAATGCATGTTAGTTCAGACAAAGACCCAGTTGAGATTAAAGGCAGGGACAATGTACTATCAGTTGCTAGAATATTCCTATGAGAATATCTCTTGCATGTAGAATGAATTCATTCCTTGAGGATTGCGCAGTTACTACAGAGGTCAGAGTAGTGTGTGAGGTTAGAATCACACAGGTGGCAGCTAGAGGACCCAGGAGAAAATGCACAAAATAGGAGGCTTGGAGGACTGAAGGAAGGCATATGTGTTGTCTATTCTATCTATGAGCAACAGTGAGGGATTGTATTGAGAGCTGGATAGCTTGAGAGCTAAACCTTTGTGTAATCCTGAGATATTTCGACTTGTATGATAATACAAATAGCGGGGTTTTAGTTGAGGCTTTCCCCAGAGTAATCTTCTATGTTTCATGTATGATTGCATCTTCTTCTCTGTTATATGTGTTATGGTTGATCTTGCTCAAAATCGATTAAGCTTCTGCAAGTTTGATAGTAGAAGTAGATCAAGTATGGTTCTTTAGTACATTGCATAATTAGTTTAATCTATAGTGAGAATTTCTACATGGTATCGGAGCAAAGGTGATCAAAGGGGAGAACAATATACAAAGAAGCAGGAAGTTGGAAGTTTGAAGTTCTTTATTGTAGGTAAAAAATTGATTTCTTATCACATCTCAAAGTTCACAAATGGTGTTCAGTGGCTTGAGACTCGAGTATGCCCTGGATGGCAGCTTGAATTACATAGCATGGAAGGATCACATAGAAGTGGTATTAGAGGACAATGGTTTGGAGGACTTCATTGATCAAGAAGTCCCCAAGCCAGCAGCAGCTAATGCCGAAGAATTGGCAGAATGGAAGAAATGTGTGGCGAGAGCAAGGAGGATTCTTCTGGAGGGAGTTCAAGACCATATTGTCTCGAGTCTCCATGGGAAGGAGACTCCATTTTCAATGTGGAAGACATTGAAGGATCTATATTAGAATAATAGGGACAAGAGGAAGTTGGCATTGAAAGACAAGCTTCGAAAAATCAAGTGTGAAAAGGGCGACACGATCTCTACATATCTGAACAAGCTGACCACCTGTAGAGATGAGCTTGGAAGTGTAGGAATCATGATAGCTGGTGATGGTATGGTGAGCCTTGTTGTCCTCTTTCTTCCTAAGAGTTGGCATAGCTATGAGGACTCAGTGAATGGAAGAGAGAAACTGCCAGATTGGGAACGACTATGGTCAGATCTGATGCAGGAGGAGATTAGGAGAACCACCAGAGATGGTTCTTCATCTAAGCATGATGATGAATAAAATCTAGACTTAGAAATTAAGGCGTGGAAAGGGAAAGGGAAGGATTACCATTGCAAATTGAGTTCTTCCCGTGGTGGGAAGAATATTGAAAAATCTAAAGTGTGATGCTTTAATTGTCATGAGATGGGCCATTATGTAACAAATTTTCCATTGAATAAATCCAGGAAGGGATCCTCAAAAGGATCAGATTGTGAGGAACTAACCTCACAGTTAGAATTGAATTTTACCCTCATCACATGCATGGTTTCATCGATGGTGGGTTGTGTTTGGTACCTGGACAGTGGAGCCTCATTCCACATCACTGGTGACAAGATTTTATTCAGTACCTTGGAGGAGAAAGATCTTGAGATGCACATCGAGATGGGCGATGATGGAAAGTACTGTGTTTCAGGTGAAGGTATGGTTGTGTTCTAGAGGGAGCATGAAGCTCTTCTCACACTGACTGATGTAAAGTATGTGCCTAGACAGAGGAAAAACTTGGTATTGGTCATGATCTTGGAAGACAAAGGTTATGATGTAGTCTTCAGTAAAGGAAAGGCATTCCTGAGACACATAGCCATGGGTCAGACCAAGAGGATTGGGATTCGAGTGAAGAATCTCTACAAGATGGAGGTAGATGAATATGTTGCATTGAGTTCCAAAGCAGAATTTGTGTAAAGCCAAGATATTGGCGAGTTATGGCATAGACAGTTGGGCCACTTGCATCATGGGGCCTTGAAGATAATGCAACAGATTTCTACCAGACTTCCCAAGGGTAAACTTGAGCAAGTGGACACATGCAAAAGTTGTACCTTGGGTAAGTATACAAAATCTTCCTTTTAGGATCGAGATAGTCGAGCTGAAGAAAACTTGGAGTAATAAGTATTAAAACATTGAAGAAAAACATCCAAAGATAGGACCCAAGAACTCAATTCACCATAGTTTAACACTTAAAGGAAGTCAGAGCATGTTCTTCCATGAATTCTGAGTAATAAGCATTAAGACTATGGAAGTAAAACATATCAAAGATGAAAGATAAAGCTCATTGAAGTACACTAAGAATCTCAGCTTTAGAAAAGTCCAACTGCTTATGTATATATCAGTCCCTGCACAACATTTACAAAAGTAGTCTTTTTCTATAACATTTTCCAACCCCCTTCTCATTCCATCCCTTGCTTCATATATAGATTTTACAATGAGGATTCCCTCATCCCTCATCAATAGAATTCAAATTTTCCATCAATGACACCTATTCTAACCATAAAACAAACCTTTAAATGCATTTGACAGCTAACTAGCAATCCTAGAGACCTAATACAACTAGGAGTGTAACTCCTTATTATGATTACAACAACCTTATCTAAACATTTAAATGCATTATTTGACAACTTCAACCTCATGAAGTCGAATTTGATGAAGCCTCCCACGTTGTCACCTGACTGCTGATGACAAACCCTAGAAATTAGGGAACATGTTTCCCTGTTTTTAGGTTTAGGATCCTTGAAAATGGCACGTGGGACACAGCCTTTATCTTCTCATCCATGAAATATTTTATGAAACTGAAGGAGGTTTTTATATTCCATGCTGTCTAGAATAAAAATGTTTCTTATTTTTTTAAAGCACTTCTCCAGCTATCCAGAAACTATCCTTGAAAAACATGTGTCAAACAGGAAAAATTCGTTCTCTAAAATTAGGGTTTCAAAGAAAGCTTATTATCTCCCAACTGAAAACACTTATGAAGAAAGTGAGATAGATTATTGTAGCTGGAGAGTTTATGAAGAGAAACCTCCTTCAGAATTCCAAAACATCTTTTCCTGTGACCAGAAACGGATCTTGAAAAATACTTCTAAAACCAGAAGACAAAGCTTGACTTTCAGCAATTTCGTAGCGCAAGTTTAACCATAAATTCCTCCCACCTCAGAACGAATTTGAAGAAAATGAAAGAGGTTTTGTATTTTAGTATGTTAGGAAGAAAAGCCTCTTTCAGTTTTCAAAATTGAGTTCTAAGTTGCTCAAGAACCCTTCTGGAAGTTGACTAGTAAAAGCCGAAAACAAAGGCTTTTGTGCTAAAACAGGCTTTTTCATGGGTTTCGTAGCGCGCTACGAAAACACTAATTTCGTAGCGCAAAACAGGATTTTTACACTATCTATGCTACAAAAATGTGGATTCGTAGCTAGTTTCAAAATTTCTCCAAAATGATGTGAGATATGACTTCTAAACACATGGTGAGGCTTTTAGGACATGGAATGAGGCTATCAAACTTTATTTGAAGATGGACATGAGACTCTAACCTTATGACTTAGACTCTAAAACATAAAAATGACTTGACCATGACTTGACCATGACTGACACAAAAATTGAGAAACCATGTAAGCTGTCCAAAGTTTTTAAGGAATTTTTACAGTGATAACAAGTTCAAAGCCTTGGTTGAGAAAGAATCAGGAAAGAAGATCAGGGCCTTGTGAAGCGATAATGGTGGAGAGTATGTCTCTCAAGAGTTTAAGGACTTCTGTGCTATAGAAGGAATTAAACGGGAGTTGATGACACCCCATAACCCACAGCAGAATGGGGTAGCCGAAAGCAAGAATAGAACGATTGTGGGAGAAGCTTGAGCAATGCTGCATGACCAAGGCCTACCACTTTTTGTGGGCTGAGGCATGCAACACAGTGCTTTACTTACAGCATAGAAGCCCGCATCACACGCTTAGGATGAAGACACTAGAGGAAGCTTTCTCCAGGAAGAGACCAGATGTGGGTCACTTTAGGATCTTTGGCTCATTGGTTTATTTCCATGTGACCAAGGATGCCCGAAAGAAGCTATAACTAATAGCAGAGCTGGGGATACTTGTGGGGTACACTGATACTCCCCACAACTATCTGGTGTATTTGCCTACCATTCAGAGGAAAATGGTTCACAGATATTTTAAGTTTTATGCGTTGAAGTCCATGTGAGTTTCCCTTGAGAGGGAGCTCAAGATGTAGGTAGAGGACGAACTTTTGGTTCCTAAGGAGGAGGAGCCTCAGACTAATGCAAAGAAGCCACATGAAGAGGTTCTAGGAGTGGAGATATCCACTCATGCAGAGTCTTCCAGAGATGGGTGGAAGCACATGAGAGAAGTTGACAGATTGTTTTTGGATGCAAGAGAGTATGTGGGAGAACCATCTTCTCAATGCAGACAGAGGAGGTCAGCTGAGTGGTACACTGGTTACATGGTTGTTGTTGGCGAATGTGTAGAGACTGAACCATCTTCCTTTGAGGAAGCAGTGCAGTATCCGATTTGGATTGATGCTATGGTGGAGGAGTATGAACCCATAGTTCGGAATAGTGTTTGGGATGTGGTTCCAAGACTAGAGAACAAGTCAGTTGTGACTTCTCATTGGCTTTACAAGGTAAAGCATGCCACTGATGGTAGTGTGGAGAAACATAAGGTAAGGTTTGCTGCCCATGGTTTCTCACAGGTCGAGGGGATCGACTATGATGAGAATTTTTCTCCTATAGCAAGGTACTCATCTATCAGATCTATGTTGGAACTATCAACATAGATGGGTTGGAAGATCCATCAGATGGATGTGAATACTACATTCCTCAATGGCAAGATTGAGGAAGAGGTGTACATAGAGCAGCCAAAAGGATTTGAGACCTTCAATCGTGAGTCACATGTGTGTCGACTCAAGAGAGCTTTGTACGAGCTAAAGTAAGCACGTCGTGCTTGGAACACCAGGATTGAAAACTACTTCACCAGGTTAGGCTTCACAAAGAGTGAAGTGGATGCAAACTTGTACCACATCATGGTGGAAGGTAAGCAGTTGATCATTGTTCTTTATGTTGATGATTTGATATTGACACGTGATGATCAGTTGATCATGTCTTGCAAGGAGTACCTTGCAAGAGAGTTCAATATGAAAGACATGGATCTCATGCACTACTTTCTAGGAATGGAAGTGTGGTAGAAGGATGAGGAAGTGTTTGTGTCTCAAGGCAAGTATGCCAATGAGATACTCAGGAGATTCCACATGGTGAAGTGCAAGCCCATGTAGACTCCTCTAGCAGGTAACTAGAGGAAGGAGGATGTTACTTCAAGAGAAGCAGTAGAAGTTACTGTGTATCGGTAGCTTATGGGCTCATTGATGTATTTAGTGAACACATGACCAGATTTGTGCTTTGCGGTGAACCAATTGAGTCAAGCTATGGCTCAGCCTAGCAAGATGTTTTGGAAGGCAGCGAAGCATGTTTTGAGATACCTCAGAGGCACATCTCAGTTTGGATTATGGTATAGATGGTCAGAGGGAGTGAAGCTACAAGGGTTGAAAGATGAAGATTGGGCAAGGAGTCCATCGAATTGGAAGAGCACATCAGGAGGAATTTTCAACCTTGGTTTAGCTATAGTTTCTTGGTACAGCACGAAACAGAGGTCAGTTACACATAGTTCAGCAAAGGCTGAATACATGGCTGCAAGTGAGGCAGCGTGTGAGGCCATTTGGATGCAAAAAATTCTAGTTGGTTTGTTTGATCAGAGGATGGATCCAACTATGATCTATTGTGATAATCGGAGTTGTATCAAACTCTCTAAGAATCCAGTATTTCATGACAGGTCCAAGAACATAGACATTTGGTATCATCATCTCAGAGACTGTGTGGCGAGGAGGATCATGTTGTTGTAGTATATTTTGACCGAGGAGCAATATGCTGACATTTTGACTAAGGAATTGTCAAAGTGTAAATTCAAGTTCCATATAGAGAGAATCAGGGTGATAGATAATCCCTTTCTTGTTGAGAGGGAGTGTTGAAAATAGGAACAAGAAATGCTAAAAATAACATTTCTATAGATAACATTTCAAGATATATTCCAATTTTAATTTGTCCTTGAATTAAAATTAGAATTTAGTCTCACCAGCTGTTTGAAAAATAATTAATTAATTCATCTTAAGTTAATTAGTTGGAGAAAATCAAACATGAAGTCTTTGTGAAGACATGCAACAGTTATCCCTTTGATTGAGGAAATTATCCCTTAATTAAGGAGATAATGATGAGTTGTATTTGAGTTGTAATTAGTTATCTCAGTTAATTGAGTTAAGTCCAGTTATATTAGTTCCAAATAGTTTGTGGAACTAATTGTGAGTTCAGTCAGTTATTGCATGCATGCATGCAACTAGTGTTCTCTAGATAACTGAATATTCTCTCATAAATAACCAATGCATGTCAGTTTAGAAAAAGACCCAGTTGAGATTAAAGGTAGGGGTAGTGTACTATGAGTTGCTAGAATATTCCTATGAGAATATCTCTTGCATGCAGAAGGAATTCATTTCTTGAGGATTGCGCAGTTACTACAGAGGTCAGAGCAATGTGTGAGGTGAGAATCACAAAGGTGGCAGCTGGAAGACCCAGGAGAAACTGCATCAGAAAATAGGAGGTTTGGAGGACTAAGGGAAGGCATATGTGTTGTCTATTCTGTCTATGAGCAGCAGTGAGGGATTATACTAAGTGATGGATAGCTTGAGAGCTAAAGCTTTGTGTAATCTTGAGATATTTTCACTTGTATGATAATATAGATAGCGGAGTTTTTATTTGACACTTTCCCCAGAGTACTCTTCTGTGTTTCATGTGTGATTGAATCTTATTCTCTATTATATGTGTTCTGGTTGATCTTGCTCAAAATTGATTAAGCCTCCAAAAGTTTGATAGTAGAAGTAGATCAAGTATTTTGCTTTAGTACATTGCGTAATCACTTTAATCTACAGCGAGAATTTCTACAGTGAAAACACTTTCATCTTGGTCAGCTTGACGTACCATAATTTGGTTATAACTAGAAAACCCACCTAGCATAGAAATCCTATTGGAACTTGAAACTTTTTGAAGTAGATGGTCCATTTTGGGCAATGGGTAGTTATCCTTTAAAGATGATCTATTTAGATTTCGGAAGTCTACACATAGTCTAATCTCACAGTTTTTATTTCTGACAGGAACTAGGTTGGCTACCCAATTAGAATACCTTAAAGGTACTATGATATGAGCATCAAGCATCTTTTTAAGTTCTTTCTCAATGGTTGGAAGTAGTATGGGATTGATTATTCTTAATTTTTGCTGAAAGGGTTTTTCCTCTAGTTTCATAGGAATATTATGCTCAATCAAATATGTATCATAAGATTTTAACTCATTATAAGACCAGGAAAAAACATATTTGTATTTTTTAATCAGATTCAAGTATTTTATTTTCACATCTGAAGGCAATGTGGATGATAATTTAACATTTCTCACATCATTCAAAGTCCCAATATTGCATTCTTCAATTTCTTCTTTAGGTGATTTAAAAAAGGGGTTTTTAGAGACATCATTATTATCAAATAATTTTTCCAATGGGTCTAATCCTTTAGGAATAAAATTATTAGATAATGGGATGATATCATGATCAAGAATTTTAGGACTGAATGAAGTTTCTAGATTTTGGTGATTTGATTCTTGAACATCTTGTTGATCTTAGTCAATTTTCATATTCAAGAATTCATTAATGACTTGAAGGAAAGATTTTAATTGTTCACAATCTTCAAAAATATGCCAGTGTTTAAGGTTATCAAGAATTGATGGTTGATACTTGACTTGGACTCGGTATTCTAAAGTTACTCGCTCAAGGATTTTGAAAGAGCTTGCTAAGATAGATAGTGAATTAGTTTCACCTCTGGGAATAACAATTATGTTAAATCCTTGGAATAAATTTTCAATTGTGTCCCAAGATTCATTTCTATAAGACCTAATCCTTGGGTGTTTTGTTTGGCACAAATTTCTAACCTCGTTTACTATAAGCTCAGAATCCGAAAAGGCACTCAAGTTTTGAACCTTTAAACTCCTAGCTAGCTCAAGACTAAGAATAAAATCCCCATACTGAGCCACATTATTGGTGACCTCAAATTCAAGTTTACATGACTGAATTATGTTTTCTTTATTTGGTTATATTAGAACAATTTCTTCTCCTGCTCCTCCCTTTGAACAAGAGCCATCAAAGTAAAGTTTCCAGATATCTGATTCTGCAAATTTAGGTTGGGAAACTATATTTTCAATGGAAAGTTCAGTGTTTGATGATTTTTTTGAAGATAAGTGGAAGCAACCAAAATCATGATCCACTGTGTAGATAGGGTGGTTTTTTTCTTCATCAGACCTACAAACAGTATGAAGGAATCTGACTTCCCTATATAACCTTAAACGCTCACCTCCATAGAATGGAATAGTAGAAAAAGACATGTCCATCTGAAGTCATCCTCCAATTTTACCACAAGATGATCTATATAGAAGCATGCCAAACTTGGCAGGAATATCAGTGACAACTATGTCTAAAACTATACTCTTGACAGGTATTTCAGCTAAGGTGACAATTATGTATTTGATCAATCCTAGGCATGGTACTTTCTTTGAGTCAAAGGTGTAAAGGTCATGATAGGAACGGGTAACTTGTAGCTGATGCTGGTCCATAATTACCTTTGGCATAAGGTTATGAGAAGCTCTAGAATCCAACATGTAGTTATACAAAAGAAAATCATGAGCTTTTAATGTTACATAACATGGTGGAACAATTTCAACGATCATATAAGAACTAGGGCCAAACACTACCGAGGGCTTTTCATCTTGCAAACTAATAACATCTCCCTTAGCATCTACACTAGATGACTGCATCCATTTAGACACTTGATTTTTATAACCAAGGTTTTTGGAAAGTTCAACTAAAGGTATAGGAATCTGGACCCTTTCCAATTCCTTTTCAATATTAAAAGTTGTCAAAATGGTCTTGTCAGATGAAAAGGTTTCAGTGGATGACTCTGTAGTCTGAGGTGTTGGAGTTTTTGTTAGAATGGTTTTCATTGTAGGTTAAATTATGGTGGTATATTTTGGAGGTCTACCAGGTCTTGATCTCGATCTTAGATCATACCTCTTATTCAATTCTGCATTCAGAAATCCATAGAAAGATAAGTATTTGGAACGCTGAGCATCTCCTTGCTCTTGTTCAAAATACTGAGGTGAAGATGAAGGAATTATTGCCATTTGTACTGTTGAAGAATTAATATTATTGATATCTTCAGTAATTAAAGGGCCTGTATCCTGTGACTTTTGATCATCAATTAGCAAAGGTGGTTGAAATTTTTGATCGGAACCTGGTCTCTGAAGAATTTGAATTTGACGAGTTCCTCTGAATTGAGTTTTAGCTTGAGGTCTGATAGCGTTTTGTTGAGTAGTTCTAGGTTGTGTTAGAAATTCTATTAGAAAGGTTTCTAAGTAAAGATGTAATTTCATCAAAATTTCTGATCTTCAAGTTTAGATTTGGAAGAAGTTGAATCATCAATCTTAGCTTTTACTTTTTATTCTTCTTTCTCTCCTTTAACTTTAAGCTTTCTAGAAGCTGACCTATTGGCTTCTACCTCTACAGAAATTGTGTGCATGTCTTCTAACGTATTAGAAACCCTTTCCCTTAGCATGAATGCAAAGTCATCATCAAATGCTTTGGAAAGTATTACCTTTGCAGCCGCTACTGGTGGTTTACAATCAATAAGCATTTTATGATAGAGTTTGTTAAATATTTTGATGAATTAAGCAATTCGTTCACCAGGATTTCTCTTCAATTCCTCAAATACAGTGAGAAAATAAATATGATCTTTCTTTACCCCCCATTGGTTTTTAAATATATTTATAAGCTCATTCCCTCTTCTGATAGATTCATCTTTGAGTTTCCTAAACCAAATCCTAACATTTCCTTCCAAAGATTGTACAGATAATCTCATATAAAAAATTTCCTCTTCTATGTTCATATTGTCAACAAAATCTAGGAAGGTTGATACATGATCCTCTTATGAGGAACCTGTTTCTCCATTAAATCTGGGCAGATGTTTTAGATATCCATCAAGCAAATTTCCCAAGTTTGCAGGGAGAACAAGAGAAGCATACCTTGCCTTCACAATGGGTTGAAAAGCCATAAAAACTGGAGGAGTATGGGGTGACTCAGTGGATGATGATGAGGAAGAGGAAGATGATGAGGATGAAGATGAAGGAGATGAAGATGAATTGGTAGGAGTATTAGTATGTGGAGGAGAGAAACAGGGAGGAGACCTCTTTAAGGATTTGAAAGGGGTTTTAATAACCAACTTCTGAACTCCTGGTGGGAAATCTTCCTTATTATCAAACAAAGGGTTTGAATAGATAAAAAATGTCTCTTCAATATTAGTAGAGGTTGATGGAATAGAATGAGTTCGAGTAATGAAATATTGAGGCTTGAATTCAGGTAAATGTAAACCCAATTCTTCCTCAGATGAAGGTGTTTTGATAGGAATGGATGGGACTTGATATGACTCAAGTGACTGTATTAAAAAGGCTGGAAGATCTACTCCTCTAGAAATAAGTTTAGAAACCCTAGGAGGTAGTTCAATCAAATCAAGATGGGTTGGTACAAATGAAAATAGGATCTATAGATGGGATGTCTTCAAGGTGTAAACATGAAGAAGAAGAAGAGGTTCTATGTCTTCTCCTTGAAGAGACTCCCCTAATAAGTCTTTCTAGATCTGGTATAGGGTTAACAATCTCATAATCGGAACATGATCTAGTATGCTTAAAAGGATCCATCTTGGACTAGTGGAATCCTCAGGTGAAATATTTTGACCTATAACCTTATCCTTATTCATCTTAAAGGAAAGGGAAAATCGTTGCCCTAGGGAAAATTTAACTTTTAGTTCTTTGCTCACCGGCAATGGCGCTAGTCTCATGTTGTCCTTTGAGATAGCCTAAGGTCAATTGGCTATGCCAAAGCATCTATAATGTTTTGTTTGTTTTAGTGGCTGGATGACTAGTGAACTGTCTATAAATAGGTGCTTTAAACTTAGATAGGCTCTTAATAAAATAAAAGGTTTCTCTTTAAATGCACATGGTTATTTTGATTAAAGTGGGATGGATAAGTAGAATATGTAGAAGTATAAGTGATTTAATATTCAAACTAAGTATTAACAATTTATAAGAAAAAATTAAGAAAAATGTGTAATCAACAAAATATAATTAAACTATTACAAAAATATAGTGTAATTTAGGTTCAAAGAGGAATTTACAATAACAGATAGTCCTGTAAATTAATATCTTAATTAAATTACAACTTCATAGAGGATTAAAAATGAAACTAATATCCAATTAAATTTTCAGTTGGATGACTATAAAAGAGTTAGTTTATATGAAGAATACATAATGAATAAACATCATGAAAACAACTCACTAAGAGACAAACCATATGAATTAAATCCAGAATCTTTTATTATCAAAAGTGCTCCAGCTTAGTACAAATTTTCTTGATAACTCGTTCAAGGGTTCAACCTTGAATACTTCAAGAGAATGAAGTATTTAAGCAAAATTACAAAAATATTATATTAATGCCCGAGTGACACGACATTCTATTATTAACTTAGAATTAATAGAAAAAGAATTACTTCAATCAAAAGGAATGAATTGGAACATGTGGCCCTGCTTTGAAGGAGAGAAGTTGCTGAGTGGACACTATTCGGGTGCTACGCTGGTGAAGCTAACCTGCCCTTTAATCCTGAAACTCACATAATTTATCCCACCGCTCTTCATCTGGAATAGCAATTTTTCTTACTTTGTGGTAGATCTCATCTACTTCAGTATATCGAGCAAAAGTGGGTTTTACTGTAAAAATATGTTTTATCTCATGTTGAATAAAACTTATGTTGTTGATGGCTTCATAAAACGCTATACCTGTCATAGAACCTTTGATGTTGGAAGACTTAGCTGTATCCTTGGCAATGTCCTGAAGCTTCTTCATGTAGTCTTCTCTGGTCATTAAGTTGTCATTGATTACAAACGCTGAGGGAAAATCTTTCTTGTTCAATGATGATGATGATGATGATGATGGTTAACGTCCACTGAGACCAAATTGGTCTATCGGACCTACAATTTTCTTAATTTTTACTTGTCTGGCTCCTCGTCTTTCTTGGCGAGATTGGTGTTGTAGCTTTCTTTCTTTTCTCCACGGTCTTCCAACTTCCTTTGTCTTGCATCTCCTTCATCTCTTCTGGTTCTTGGGACATTGGTGTCTTAGGTTCGCGATCTATAGTCGGAGAAGTTTGGTTTAGGAGATCTTCTTTGTTGTTAAATGAAGATTTATTTTCTGTTGTATTCAAATCCTCATAACTGTTGATTTGTTGGGGCGGGCTTTCTCCTTGCTTGCTTTGAGAGTTGTTTCCTTCTTCCTTGATTCCTTGTGACTCAGAGTTTTCTCTAGAATATTCTTCCTTGATGACAGTGTAGTGTTCTTTTTGTGCTCCTTCCCACCATGTAGATCTGTGGTGGTTTTTTCTAGCAAAATTTTTCTCAGACGCTTTTGGGCAATTTTTTGCTAGATGCCCCGTCTCAAAGCACGATCGACATCTGAAGAGGACACTTTCATAATCAAGCTTCTGGTTCCACACATAGTCTTTACTTGTTAGGGTTATTTCAGCTGGGAATCTGGCGCTGAAATCCATTTCCACACAGATGCGTGCATAGGTGGTTCTGGCATATTCCTCTGTTTCTGGGCACCTGCAGTAAAATTTCCCAATTGCATTTCCAATGGCTTTTAGCGAGGAGAGATTCCAGAGATGCAAGGGTAGGCTTGGCAATCTCACCCAAACTGGAGCTGAGGTTATCACTGCTGTAGAGGGATCGAATGATGGGTTCCATGGTTTCATGAATAGGCCTGATTTTTCCCAAAACCAAGGGCCAGAATCTAGAATACATTGTCTGCTTTCAGGATTTTCAAAATCTACTATAAAGAAACCTCTAGCACAGGGGTAGATATTAATTTCATCAGAAATGATAGGCTTCCATACCTCCAAGATCCAATTGTGGAGTGTTATCAGCTGCGGCCAAAAACCATTGAACCGACAAATTAGGGCACTTTTAGAGAACTTCAACGCTTCATTGAGTGAGTCCTGGACCACTTGGATAGTGGGAGCTGGGGCTTCACTCACAATATGGGCAGGAGATTGCCCTCCAGAGGTGGATGAGCCACCAGTTATTTTTGTGAAGCTCGAAGCCATATTTTACACAGATCTGCACCAGATCGAAAGCCAAACCGTAGATCTGAAGAGATCAGGATTTGCTAGATCTTGTCTAGAAGAGATCTGCGAGATCTGCGAGATTATAGATCTGAACCAGAAGAGATCTGCGAGACCTGCGAGACCAGAAGAGATCTGTGAGATCTGCGAGACCAGAGAGACCTGCAAGATCTGCGAGACCAGAAGAGACCTGCGAGATCTGCGAGATCTGCGAGACCAGAAGAGACCTTGTCGATCTGCGAGACCAGAAGAGGTCACAAGCTCCTTCCTGATCTATCCTGCAGAAGATAGATTAAAAGATGTAAAAGAGGAATACCAGCTTTACGCTATCTCGACCGGAAAACGCCAGGATGTCTGCACAGGAAACCGTTTTCGGGCATATGGCCTCCAGCTTCGTTTTCGCTATGTCAATCACATCGAATGTTACGAGACTTGGATTGTTAGCAGGCGCGTCTTTCTCCGCAACGATGCCGAGTTTGGGGTGGGAGTCGATGAGAACGGAGGCGTCGCATCCCTGAATGTTTATAGATTTGAAGATCTGCGAGACCTGCGAGTCCAGAAGAGATCTGCGAGACGTGAGAATGATCACCGAAGAACCGCAGACGATCCACCGAAGAACCGCAGACGATCACCGAAGAACCGAAGACGATCAGACGATCACCGAAGAACGGCAGACAATCCACCGAAGAACCGCATACGATCACCGAAGAACCGAAGACCCGCAGACGATCCACTCACATAAAAAAATTTATACATCTCCAAATTTATTGACTTTATCAATAAACTTAAATAATTACTTTTAAAATCAAATGTTAAAAAAGAAAAAAAATCTAATTTTGCATTTTTCAATGGGATGGTACAATTAATTTCATGGTTAATTAGTGCACATTTTAAAGAGCTTTGATTGAGATGATATTATCAAAAGGGTTCATACCAAACACCTTATTTCTTTTATGGCATTTAGTTGCATTTGTATATATATTTAACATTTTTAGCTTTTAAAATCATTTCCTGGTTCAAATTTTCTAAAAAAAATTGAAACAACAATTGCTTGTACTCTCATATTTGATCATATTTATCATGATCATATTTATCACATCTTTCTTTAGCATTTTAGAATATTGTTTTTAAACACAGTGTTCTTTGTTTGTCATATATCATAATATTTAAAGGATGCATAATCTATTTAGACTATTGGTATATACTTTAAAATATGTCTATTTTTTTGGAGTGTTCTTTGATTATTATATATCATAATATTTAGAGCATATATAATCTATTTAGACTATTGGTATTTAGACTATTAGTGTATACTTTAAAATATGCCTATATTTTTTGTTATTTTATTCTGCGCGTGATGAAATTTATAAAGCATTATTATTATTTAACTATATTTAAAAGTGTGTTTTCTACCTATAATATTTGTAAATTGTAATATATATGTATATATAGAAATTAAACAATAAATTTAAGCAACTAAGCTCAATTTTCATTATCTCACTCATCCTTATAAAATTCGAAACGTGATTAGCAAAACATATTCGAAGCGTGGTTAGTGAAACATTAAAACTTAATTAGATTCTTAAATTTATTCTTCTCCATTAAAGTAAATTTAGTTACCTTGATTTTATTAAATTATTATAATAATAACTAACATAACTTCACTTAATACTATAATACACAAAATAAATAATCAACTTAATGCAATATAAGTTTCTCATAAAATCCTTATAAATCGATAAAAGTTTCATTCAATTACCATTAATTTAATCCTACAGGATATTGATTAAAGCTTAGAAATTAATTGGAATTCAAGATATAGTCCACATAAGTTCACACTGTTTGAATGGTTTTGCAACTGCCACTCCATTGGTTCGTGACGATAAATTAGTTTTCCACGTGGACATTTTGATAACATTATATCAAACGATTAACAGTCTATAATTTCAAATAAAATAATGATGGAATAAATGTGAGAAAATTTCAGCCATATAAAATAGTTACATCTTGATAACATCATCTTAAACGACGGAAAATAATTCTGAATAAAATATTATGTGCATTGAATTCGAGAACAAATCAACCTTATCAATTAATTTAAAAGATTACTTAAAAAAATCATATGGTGAATCAGTAATTGTCAGTTTTAATTTATGGGAGACTATTAATCCTTGTACTTGCCAGAAATCTGTTTCTCAAGCATCCATCACATCACGCCAGTGTACCTAATAAGATTCGAACTACGGTCTCCCAGACTTCACTGGGTAAACTTACCATTAAACCACATATCATTGTACAAACAATGTACAATCTTACTAAACTGTAGATTTTGAATGTGGAGGGTAGTAAAGCTTGGTTTGGAAGCAAAGCAAAAGCCAATTAAGTCACGTGCAGAGACTTTGAAAATAAATTAGATAATGGATTGATGAGAGTGAAATCATTTAAAATAATTTTTTTTTATTAAAATGAATGTGATGAAGATCAAAAAGATTTTATCATTGAGTCGGACCCACCATAATGGAGTAGTCTACCTAGGCTGTAGAATGGCCCGTTTTTGTCACCGGCCGGAAAATCGTCCGGCTCCCGCCACTGGCAATCTCTCCGCCCTCCGCCACCATCCCCTAACTTCGCCACCCTCCTTCTCCGCCACCCTCCCCTGGCAATCCTGACATTCCCTGCCATTCCCTGACAAAAAATCTGAATGTCGCTGGAGGGCCTGACATCCCCTGACCAATCGGGGACGAGCTGGAATTGCCAGTTCCAATTCGAATTGAGGAAGAAATGGTCACCCGCGCGTTGCTCACTCACATTACTTTTCGACCCGGCGCTTCCCGCTCTGCGATTCCGCTCTGCAGCTTGCCACCCAGGTACTCTTCGGTGAACCTGTTAGCATCCTCTCAGTCAAGTATTCCTCGGCTTGTTTTTAATTGCGATTAGAACAATACTGCAGGGTTTTATAGCGGAAAACAGTCTCATAAATAGCAGAAATGCTCACCCTTTGTACTTGCGTTCAGCTCGAACAACATAGTACCGATTGGAGGAGATGGGTTGGCCTAGAACTGGAATAAAATACACTCTATCCGTGTGCGTAGAGGAATTTTTTCCATTCTGCGTCCTGTAGATGGTTTCCAAGCATTTATCTTGCGGGAAAGGCAATTCTCGCAACTCATTACAGCAGCAGCCCCGACAACACGCACCCTACTCCTCGTCGCCTTCCCGCAATTTTGCTGAAAAACTAAATATGCAGAGTAAGGGCCTTCAGGTGGGGGGAATAGAACACCGCCCTGTTGGATATTTCCATTCGTTGCAGCAGCCTGCTTGTAGGCCTCTAGTGATACCGTAGCGTACATGGCGAACTATTTACTTCTCCCTTAACATGTGTGGCTTTAGAAATCTTGGCCAAGTTGTTTTGACAAATTGTCACACAGTTCAATATTGGGTGAAAACCATTAAGATATTTTCTCATGGACAGTGCTGTGGAATGTCAAAATGGTTGCCTATCTTGACTTCAAATTGGACCATGTAAATATGTTTATATAGACGGTGCCGGGGCAAACGAGTCAATGAGACAATTCCATCAAATACCTTACAAAAATTGGGAAGACTCTGTTATATAACAGCCCATGAATTCAGATTGTTTGTTTCAAAGCTAGACATAGAACTTCCCCCATAAATTGAAACTGAGCTAAAAATAATAATACGAATATCCAAAAAGAGTAGAACAGTCAGTACGAACTCTCACAACAATAAATATTGCCTATAATTCTTTAGTGCTTGCAAATTAGGGTAAAATTCAATATCATAAGTTGAATAGTTGTGTTGCACTTCATTCAGGTTCATTCAACAATGCTATTGGTTGCCTTCTTGCCTTAATACCATGCCAACAACTATCGTGCTTGCATCATAATCCTCCTACAAAATCTTGCTGAAATGGGGTAATGCTTACACAAATTCCTTGTAATATTTTTCTTAACCTATCAAAGCTTGGTTGTGTCTATGAGCTCGATTGGAATCCTTGCGCCTTCATACATTTTTTCATTGTCATTGAACTTCCTATAAACATTTGTTATAATGTAAACTCTTAGCCTCTATAATGTTGCAGGTGTAGGTCATTCTGATATTGCCTTCACTTTCTTTGGATCCATGCACAATTGATCCTTGGGCACCATGAAACCAAGGTAAACTAACTCCTTGAAGCACTGACACTTCAAGTTGATGCACAACTTATCCTTTCTTCGCTCTTCATACACCAATGTCAAATGCTGTTCCACTGTGTAGTTGTTGAAAATCAAAATATCATCTAAATAAAGAACTACAAACTTACTAGTGCCTAATCACATGACAGTGTGGTGTTGGTCAATTCAAACGACAAAACTAGTCACTTGTACAAATTTCCTTTGGTCTAAAATGCATAGTTCCACTCGTTGCCCTCGTTGATCTTGATTACAACTATGTTACCCATGATTTTAGTTCAAATAAACCAATCACGAAATGGAATTGTTGAAATTAGAAATTATTCTGCATTTTGTCAGTCAAATATAATTAGATAAAACTGAAAAACATGTAAACAAGATTATAATAAAAAAATTTAATGTATCCTTTGTTCTGTGAAAATCATCAAATTACTCTGCGAATTGGTTTTCATATTTCTGCCTTCTTTCCAGCGATTTTCAAAATGATAATATGCCTATGCCTATACTCGAGAGATTTTGAACAAAGGTCAAATCCTTGCTCCCATTCTCTCCTAAAATGACTTTTAGTACCAAAGGCCGGCCTTCATAACACGAGACCTACTTGCAGGATCAAAGAAAAATAGGCTTTTTAGCAGGTCCTTCAAGCGGTTTGCCAAAGTAAAATCGTTTCACATTCTTCGTTTGATGATATAGGCATCTATTTCCATTGATATAGACATCAGAACTCTCCAAGTCTTTTTGTGTGAGCGTTTTTATTTTAGCACAGTCAGCATCAAGGCTGTTATATGTAAGCTTTTCATATTTAAAAGATTGTTCTGGTTGCACTCCTATCATTCAGATTTCCAAGATTGTTTTGGTTGTTTCTTTCCTATTTTTGTAAAATAATCCCTCCTAAAGTTGTCGTTTGAATGATGCTAACAGTTCTGATGAAGCTATTAATAACATGTATTTCGTTAGAAGTCCTACACCTGCAGGCACTGACACTTCAAGTTGATGCACAACTTATCCTTTCTTCGCTCTTCATACACCAATGTCAAATGTTGTTCCACTGTGTATGATCCAGGTGGATGTTGGTGGCCACCCACCTATTTCATTTAGACCCCCGCAACTATCTCTTTCAGTTTTTCAGTTTCCGTAATTGTAGCACAATTTACTATTTTTAGCAGTTTTCAGGTCCTGAACTTCCGGAGCCGTTTTGAAGCGCTAAACGACGTTTCTTGGGAAATCTAGGGGCAACATGGATCCATGGATCAATGTTGCCCTTCCCAAAGTGGTAGTTCTCGGATAGATCTTTCTAACGAGCTATCATACGCGTCAAACGGAGATCGTATGCCAAAGTTACGACCCCGGGAAATTGATGTAACAATTTACCCAAAACGGGGCCCACAATTTGGCGTTTCATCTTCTAGGGTTAGGTTTTGGAATGTGAAGGGTTTTACATTGTTTCTCAACAATAAATAGGCCTTCGAGCCTCATTGTAAGACAGTTTAGAACAGTTCAGAGGCATGTAGCAGCCACATCTCTTCTCGGAGATAAGCTACCATCGCCCTAGCTGGTTTCTTTCCATTTCTGGTTGTAAGCATATTTCGATATTTTCCATTAATGAAATGAAGTATTATTTCCACTGAATCTGTGTGTATATGGTTATCTCTGTATTTTATTGCGTTCCTATTTAAATCTGGATCAGTGTAGTTGTTGAAAATCAAAATATCATCTAAATAAAGAACTACAAACTTACTAGTGCCTAATCACATGACAGTGTGGTGTTGGTCAATTCAAACGACAAAACTAGTCACTCGTACAAATTGCCTTTGGTCTAGAATGCATAGTTCCACTCGTTGCCCTCGTTGATCTTGATTTGGTGATATTCATTCTTCAAGTCTCTTTGCAAAGTATCTCATACCACTCAAATTATCCATTAGATTGTCCATTCTCGTTGGAAACTTATACTTGATTGTTGTTTTATTCAATGCTTTAGAGTTTGTACACATCTTACACTGCCCATCTTTCTTCGATGTCATCAGACCTGATAACGTGCTCAGGCTCACAATCTCTCCATTAAAGCCCTTTGACAACAACTCGCCAACTTGCTGATATAATTCCATGCTTTTCAATGTACTCATCTTGTGCAGTGCTTGATTTGGCAATGTCACACCTAGAATCAAGTCCATCTCATGTGCAGTCTTCCTCTTTGGTGGCAATCCATTTGGAAAGTCATTGCATGTTGTTTCTATACTCGTCGAACAACCTTTCACTTTTGCAGGGATATTCTCTAGCAACCAAGGAATTTCAAGCCACATCACAGGTTTATCTAGGCTTCATCACACTTGAAGCCACACACATGTAAGAGACTAGAATTGTGATGTAAGTAGAGTATAACGTAGGATACAATTGCAAATTTTGCAAAAGGGAAATTTGGAAAGTTCTTTTATGAGCAACATTGTAACAGTTGATCATAATCATCAAAAAATTGTGAGCAATATAAAGAATGCTCCTATAAAGAGAATTGTAACCACTCGACAATGATATCAAAAATTGCTAATTAATCAGTGCCTACCTCTCTCGCCACAATAAATACATTGCCAAATAAGCATGAAATTACATTTAAGCGCCCAGTTTTGCCGAGTCGGAATTAGATTTTCGAAAAAAAAAACATCTTTTGTAACTTACAGGCATGTTAGTGCACTTTCAATCATTAGGTGAAAATATGATCCCTGTCTTCAGTGTAGCTTGCACAACAGTTAGTGGGCAATGGAATAACAAGATGTACCTTTTTTGTTCAATATGCCAATCAGGTCTTTGAGTTTTAGTTTTTGTGTTCAATGCAATTATGAGTGCAACTTCTCTACGATCACCTATATACATGCCACTCAACCTAACTAATCTGATCTAACAATCCTTCTCCATGAAATTCATAGAAACACATAGAAATTGAAACTCTCTGCTATCAAATACTGGGAACAAAGAAACTGAATCAGTAAAGCTTCCGACCATTGAAATAGGGTAATGGGCAAAACAATTTTATAAAAATCCTCAAGGGTTAAAAAATAAGAATGTTGGGAAATGATGATGCTATACAAGATGGTATTTATGACACGCCATAATACACTATAATTCTCCAACCTTAGTGTAATGGTATCTTTGTGAGGAGACTAATATAGGTTGGTGATTTATGTGTAATCTGTAGATAAATAAAGATGAGTATCATTTGTGATGTGATACTTATTGTTATATTGGGAAAGAAATAAAGTCGTCGTCACTTTAATGTTGTAACTACGACCAGGGTTGGAATTTGACGGGCATTTTGCCCGTCAGAGGCCATGTCGCCTGTAAAATACGTTGAACATTTGTAAATGACCGTCAGGCATGACGTGTTTGGAAGGATGCAGAACGTATTTTTGACGGCTAAGGTTTTTCTGAAAACGTTATTAAAATCTTATCCAGAGTCTATACCTTTCCATTCATCTTGGAACGGACACTAAATTTGAACAAAGCATTCCTATAACACTTAATTTTTAAATCCGAACAATGGGCTTGCAGTGTAATTTTTAAATCTGAACAATTTGCTTGTAGTGTAATTTTATCTTCATAATTATAAGATTTCCGGGTTATTCTAGTCTTGCGGTTATAACCATAATATTTGTAGAGTTGAATAATTGTGGAAGCTGCATCAATTTGCGGTTATAACCATAATATTTGTAAAGTTGTATAATTGTTGAAGTTGTGTCAATTTCCTTGATATTATTGTATTTTACATAAATGTGCGGCTGAAATTAAAATTCGTGTGCACCATCAACTCTGTGATTGTGGCTTACACAATACTTGCTGAAATATATTATTCATGACCATCCAGCTCAGAGAAAGATTATTATTAACTATTTTTTTTTATGGGAATTAAGTATAATATGTTTTAAAAAGATTATAGATTTATGTGGATTAAATCATTTTTTTTAATATATAAATTAATTCAATGCATTTAAAACTCTTTTTAACTTTAAACCATTAAAATTTGACAATTTTTTTTAGTGTGTTTTAATGATGTTTTAATTAAAAATATGAGGATGATAAAGGCAGTTTCCTTGGCTTTATTTTACATAAATGTGTGGCTGAAGTTAAAGTTAAACTATATATTTTTTTGGATTGGAATTAAGTAGGGTATGTTTTAAAGAAATTGTGGATTTATGTGGATTAAATCACTTTTTTTAAATGTATAAGTCAATTCCTTATGTTTAAAACTCTTTGTAATTTTAAACCATTAAAATTTGACAAATGCAATTTTTAAAAAAAATTTAGTGTTTTCTTTATGATGTTTTACTTAAAAAAATACTTGAAATATATTCATTAAAATTAGTGAATTGCTCTCTTTAATATTTTAATATTTTTTTAACATAGTGGGAAAAATGATTATAATTCAGTTGTGAAATTCACATCGGGGACAATCATCACTAATAGCTATCCATGATGTAGGTTGACTCATCATGGCCCTGGAATTACCTAATGCAGGTTGACTCATCATGGTTATTCAAGAAAAACCATACCCTAGAATTACCTTAGTAGTAGTCTGAGTCTGGATTTCACTCTTACCAAATGACTTGAGCCTTGGGCTATTAACCTATTTCCTTACATTCCATGAAATCAAACTCTTAGCCAAACAAAAGCAATTTTAATACATACTATAGAACTAAAAATAAAATCGTCAACAATTCTGATTTACAATTCTTATTTATAAATACAGTTCTTTCATAAAATTTGTAAAAAATGTGTATATATTTAACTATTACTATGGTTTATGTTTACTCTATCCATCACCAAAAAGGTGTGTTACTTCAACACATAAGTGTAGTACGTTAAGTGGGTTAAGCATTCAAGTAAACCAAAATCTAATTTATTATTTTACAACTTGACCATGAGAATGAAACGAATCTAAAACATCACTAGAAACTATTTATTAATTTATTAAAATTAATAAATGTAGAAATGGTGTTGAAGAACTGAATTGTAAACATAATAATTTTGGCAAAACCGTCTAGAAATGACCTTTGTTTGGCTCTTTTATGCTTTAGGAATTATTACAAAAAGAAACTATAAACTTATAGATAACAATTTTATGTACTTTTATTCCTAGGCTTCACATTCTTAGCTTTTCTCTATTATTTTTGTCTCATTAATTTTACAAGCTTTCAATTTTCCATGGGTAAATCTATTTAGGCCCATTTTTCACCTTTGAATAATTTTCTTTCTTGTTGATGCAGCTTGAGGTGCATATGAGTGGACCATGCCAATTGAAGAGA
>APFE031735760.1:0-14839 GCA_000404065.3 Pinus taeda | reverse complement strand
GACCTGTAATGAAATCCATAGAAACCTTCGTCCAAATTGATGCCGGAATGGGCAATGGTTGTAATGTGCCTGGTGTGTTGACAGTTTCCCCTTTGTGGCGTTGACAGACATCGCATTCGGCTACGAAGGTAAGGATGTCCTTTTTCATGCCTGTCCAAAAAAATGATCTTCTGGTGCGAGCATACGTCTTCTGAAAGCCCGAATGTCCTGCAATGGGAGATGAGTGAAATTCTGCCAAAATGCGACTTTTGAAGGTGGATGTTGGTGATATTACGACTCTGTCCTTGTAGCGAAGAATATCATCCTGCCACGAATAGCCCTTGGTGGAATTTGGATCTGCCTACAATTGAGAAATGAGTTGGGAGAGCTCGGGGTGTGAAAACCATTCTCTGCGAGCTTCTTCAATCCATTCTGGAATGGGGAGGGAAATAGCTAGCAGGGTACTTTCCTCCTCAAATTGCGAGATAATGCATCTGCTACACTATTGTCTTTCCCTTTCTTGTAAATGATCTCATAATCATATCCCAGCATTTTGGCTAGCCATTTATTTTGTTGTGGGGAGGATAGGCGTTGCTCCAAAAAATATTTAAGACTGTGATGATCTGTGCGGATTTGGAAACGTCGCCCCAATAAATAAGGTCGCGAGGTGTCGACTGCATGTAAGATGGCCATCATTTCCTTCTCATAAGTAGATTAGCCCAGATTCCTCCCACTGAGTTGTTGGCTTGTGAAGGCCAATGGTCGCCCTTCCTACATTAAGACCGCCCCAATACCTGTACCCGAAGCATCACATTCAATGGAAAAGGATTTGTTGAAGTCAGGTAGTGCTAAGATTGGAGTGGAACACATGGCGTTTTTTAGAGCGGTAAATGCCTGTTGTGCTTCCTCATTCCAGAAGAAGGAATTTTTCTTTAGGAGTTGAGTGAGGGGCTTCGCTATGCGGCCATACTTACGGACAAATTTACGATAATAGCCTATGAGACCAAAAAATCCTCTCAAGCTCTTCAAGGTCTTAGGTTGAGGCCATTCTTGCATTGCCTGGATCTTTTTGGGGTCCACCTTGACACCTTCACGCCCCACAATGTGGCCCAAATACTCAACTTCTTCCATGCCAAACGAACACTTGGACATCTTGACAAATAATTTATTCTTGCAGAGCAGTTGCAAGAGTAGATCTACATGCTGAAGATGGGCAACCCAAGTGCCGCTATAAATGAGGATGTCATCGAAGAAGACAAGGATAAATTTCCTGAGATATGGTTTGAGAATGTGATTCATAAGGCTCTGAAAAGTAGAGGGGGCATTACAAAGACCAAATGGCATGACCAGGAACTCATAATGGCCTTCATGAGTTCTGAAATCCGTCTTGGGAATGTCGACTTCCTTCATGCGAATTTGGTGGTAGCCTGAGCGAAGATCCAACATAGTGAAGAATTGAGCCCCATTGAGTTCGTCCAACAAATCGTCAACCACCAGGATGGGAAATTTATCTTTCACTGTCAACTTATTGAGGGCCATGAAGTCGGGACACATCTGCCACTCCCCATCTTTCTTGAGCACCATGACCACTGGGGATGAATAAGGACTAATGCTAGGACGAATGACACCTACTTCCAAAAGTTCCTTGATTATTTTTTATATTTCATTCTTTTGGGTGAACGGATATCTGTATGGTCGCACATTTGGGGTTTGGTCCCCTGGAAACAAGGTGATGCTATGATCATGTTCCCCTCGCGAGGGTGGAAGCTCATGAGGCTTGTCAAAGACCGTCCGATGGTTATTTAAAATCTATTACATCTCAGGATGAATTGGCAGAGAAATGGTTTCAACTACCTGGATGGCATTAAATTGAGCTACCACTCCATGATGGCCCTTTTTTAACAATTTTTCCATCCTATGCGAGCTGATGATAGAGGGGGCTCCCGCCTGGAGGCCACGGAGGGTATGTGGTGCATTGTTCTGCTTAAAACTCTATATAACTTGGAAATCCATTGTGATTTGGCCCAAGAGTGCGGAGCCATTCAGGCACCAGGACAATGTCGAACCCCCATTGTGTATGGCCAAAACATGTGGATTTTAACTGATAATCCCCCATTGGAGTTTGACATTTTTCACAGCGGCCTTCACATTTCATTGTGCCCCCATCCGCAATTTGGACTTGGAAGTTAGAAACTGCTCGTACAAAACAATGCGTTGCTTCTGCGATTTTTTGATGGATGAAATTATGGGTACTTCCACTATCAATCAAAACTACTACTGGGTGATGTTTAAGAAAACCCCAGATTTTGAGATTTTGAGGGGAAGAAATCCCTGCCAACGCATGCAGCGAAATAACTGGTTCGTCAGAGACATTCTCCTTTGGGTTGTCTTCTTCTAGCGCCTCATGTTCCTCAAGTGGTGGATCTTCCTCTGTTGAGCTATAGTCAGTGGCATCTATTTAAAAAAATTTGGGCTCCTTTCATTTATAACCTGGGGAGTATTTTTCATCGCAGTAGTAACATAGTCCTTGCTTCCTTCTTTTGGCCATTTCCGCAGGGGACACCTTTTGGACCTTAATTGTTTGAGTCGTGTTGTGAGCTTGTGGGGGACTACCTTTAGCGGGGAAATTTGGGCGACTGTATTGGGATGCTAATGCACGTTCCACCTTATGAGCTACTTGGCAAGCCTCCGTACATGTGGGAGGGTGGTGAAGTAGAACTTGAGCTTTGATGGCTTCTTTAAGACCGCTGATAAAACATTCTGTGTAGAAATCATCTGTGAGACCCCTAGTGCGGAAGGCTAAGCCTTCAAAAGCGGTAATGTATTCATCCATTGTACCAGTCTGTCGGAGCTTAGTGAGACGACCCAAAAAAGAGTCTTCCTGTTCAAAGCGATCTCGAAGAGCTTTGGTAAATTGGGTCCAAGTCCTAAAAGGTCCATTGCAACACTGATGCCATTCCCACCATTGCCACCGTTCATTGTCGAATTACATGCTCCCCAACATAAGCTTAGTCCCATCATCTAGGATATGATTCAATTTGAAATACTGCTCCATTTGTGCTAGCCATGCGGACGTGTGAGAACTGTCAAATTTATGCATATCCAACTTGGGAGGTCGCTGACTGGGTGGTGGATGGGTGTGCTAGACGTGAGGAGAGTGGCTAGATTCACCGTCATTGTCTTCATGGCCATTATACACCTCCTCGTGGGCTTGCTCCTTGCCCTTTGGGAGAAATTGTTGTATCTAGAGACTTAGTCCGCGAATCTCAGTTTGGATGGAGTTCACAGTTTCTTCAAGTTTGTCCATCCTTTCATTGGCCATCGCTTGAGCTCTAGTTGCTACCATACACCAACCTGATGAAAAATTGGGACCGCCTAAAAATTTTTACTAATAAATTGAATGGTACCACCTTGCTCAGCTCTTCGTCCTGATTCTGATGGGCTAGATCACCAATAAGCGCCCCGGGAAACTCCTAACGAAGTTTTACTCCTTCCTGATCAATACTGCAGTCGCCAAATCCTCAAAATGTCAATGCGGCCAAAAGTCCTGCAACAATTATACCCTGGTATAGGAACCCTTCACAACGACTCTGGTCTGGTGGATCTGAGAGATCTGAATGGCGGATCCGATAACACTGGACGGTGGAACTGACTGCTTCTACGGATCTGATGGATCTAATAGATCGGAATGGCTGATTGGGACCGATGTCTGCTGCTGCTGCACTCCTTTGCTCAACCGGATCTGGAAGAGATGATGATTGAAAAGGGAACTAGGGTCTTGAGGAGTGTCAGGTGCTACAGATCGCAATATACATAAGGGTTTGGCAGTAGTACTCGGCCCAATGTTTCGGGGCTCTAACTAAGGAGGGTCGACCGTACCCTTAGCCGTACCACCCGACTACCCTATTGTATGGGTGAGTAATCTCTCCGAGTGCTATTCTCGGTGTACTGTAGCCACAAGACGTCTGACGGTTTATCTATGGCGAGGTTTTCAGGGAGCCTAGGGGGCTTCCGATATACCCAGAGGGTACATGGAAGACAGTCCGTGCACGGTTCTTTCTAATGCGCTAGTACTCGAAGGGGTACCCACAGGGGTTACAAGGGAGTCCAACAGACGTGACCACCTCTTGTATTTCCTGCGTGCATGCCTCCCCAAATCCGCAGATTTATGCGCTCAACGACAGATCCCGGGGTTTAAAGACGCCGGAACACGTCTCGAGCCAAAAAAAAAAATTTCTACGAAATGGAGATCCCACCGGCCTTGGAAAGTGCTCTGATACCACTTGTTATGCTCTTAACCTGCAAATGATACCCAAATACAGAATATGCGAAGAAAAGATACCCAGAACACAGAATATGCAAAGAAAAGATACCCAGAACACAGAATGGCAATGACTTTATTATTCAGAGAGAAATGTTCACTTGCCTCTTCGAGGGGGCAACCTCCAATAGAGCAGAGCTCGATTACAAAAATAAGACACGATTCTCCTCGCAGGGAGTTACTATGCTTTATATATTACTCCTACGAGTAATACCACGGGTCAATACCGCTTATTACTAATACCATCTATCTAATACTACGACCCATTTGCAACTAACTTTGGTTCCTTTATTAATTGCGGATTAACCACTTACAATTATTAATATGGGCTTTATTGACTCTTGACTATGACGTGGTCCCATTACATAGATAAGGGGGTTAGGGTGGGACCCTAACACAATCTCATTGCAATCTCCAGGGCCTTCGCTTGGGTCCCAATATTTTGTTGTGATAAAGAAACCCTTAGATGTGGCAAGATCGAAGCCATGAACCATTCGCGGTGCTGCCCATCCGTAAGGTTCATGTTAGCTTCGTGAATCTTGAACCTCAATCTCTGATCCATCTCCCAGGGTGTCTCGTCAGGCTTCATCATGATTTATTTGAATCCAATAACCGATTGTGCATCATACTTGGACCTACTTAATTCCTTATTCAGTGCAGTCTGAATGTTTGCCAATGCAACCATTGAGTTACCAGTGCAGTATTTAATGTACCATGTTAGTGTGCGTTCCTATAAAGAAGTGACCAACGTAGCTTTCTTCATCTGATCATCTGTAATGCCCTGGGCCTCCCACACAGCCTTCGCAACGAACCAAAACTGGTATGGATTCTCATTCCCCAAGCCATTGAAAACAAGCAATTTTACTAAATTTGCCATAGTGGACTGTGGCGGAGGTGGTGCCAGTGTGCGCGAAGGTGTATACAGTGGAGGTCAAGATGGAGGTGGTGTGGGTGGATGGGGTAGTCATGGGAACCCTTGCCTTATTAACTAGACAATGCTCTATGGTGAAGCCTGTGCTGCTTCTCCATCATCACTCAGAGGAGGCTCAATCAGTGGTCTATATTCAAGTCCTGTTCCCTTTCTATCCCTAAAAAACTTTCCACTTCGCGTAGCTCCAAACATCAAGGTAATTGCATAACCTACTTTTCACACAAGAGCATTTTAATCCAAGTATTCAAAGACCTTAAATACTTACCTCACAGTCCTTTGAAGAAGCATCTCTCTGCTTCGCTGTAGCTAACCGAGGTATTGACTATGAACTATGCCACAAATCCTCCTATGATATGATCCAGCCATTGAACGACAATGTGTGCGATCTTATCTTCAAAAGCTTCCAATCTCCGCACTAAATCTGGGGTCCACACTATTGGACCGTCAAGCCTCCACCTTCCTTGGTCGTCCGCCAATTTAGCGATCCACTCGTATATTTCAACCGGGAAGGAACAGAAGAAAATTTCATGTATCTTTGTGTACAGATACCTTCCCAACCACTGTTCTTTCATCAATCGCAGGTTCCTTTTCTCTTGCACCGTGAATTTGTGGATCTCCAATTTCCTTCTTAGTTGGATTCCAATGATGCGACATCACACATTTCTTTATGCAGATCCTGGTCCTGGCAATGAAACCATTTGTTGGCTTACTGGGCCATGTCCTTGGTTCAGCGTTAAGTTTATCCAAACAAATCCATACACTTCTGGCCCTTTCGGCATCCATCCGCAAAGCGCAGGCTGAAGTCTCACCTGAAGCAGTATGGGGGGATGTTGGAACCAATTTCCTGCACCCAAATATGGTTATGATGTCATTTTGTACCCTTTTTTTTCCTTCACATAGATCGATAAGCCCTTGAGGCTTATCAATATAACTTCCTCTTACCACCCTCTAGACCTTCGCAAATGTCTACGACTGTCTTTCGCAGACCCTAAACAGTCGAATCTACCACTTACACGCCTCTCTAATTACTCCCAAGTTCGTTATTACCCAGATCAATTTAAGTGTTTGATATATTTAGCATGCATTAAGATATTCTTTGTGTAAGAAGATATTATTACTTGCGTTCATATAACAATGTAAACATATAGATTCGCGCATCAATATATCATTAAACTGTAACCCCATTATTTATCATAACATAATCACATTCATTCATAACATACCTAAATAGATCAAACACAGGTATTTCCAAAGTAATATTCTTTATTAATGCTTCAGACCTTCTTACAGACTCAAACTACCCTAGGCACTCAAATGCAGCGGTCCATGCACTCAGCTACGACTTCTACCCTAGGCCTCTGCGCATACAGCTACAGAGCCTTTCTTATACTCTAAGACCCTTCACTCTTTCTGCTAATGACCCATTACATTCATCATCAACAACCGAACTAAACTGCCTTAAACTCCTCTAAGACTCTCCTTTTTATACAATCCCATGGTCCATGGACCATGGGTAGATATTCTAAAGCCGACACAACTTACATAAACTGAAGGGTAAAACCCTTTATGACACTTTACATCTACGTACTGCACAACCACAAATTGTGGAGAGTTTACACTTTACATACAAAAACTTGGGCTTTTTGCCCCAAAAATTGTGCTTTTAGCCCCAAAATTGACCTTAGGGGTCCCTGTCCCAATAACTATTGCTATTGATAAAGACTTGCATGCAATTGGAGTCATCAAGGATGATGAACCAACAAAGGACTCCAAATACGCAAGCAGGAAGTCCCAAGCGGCGATGAGGAAAGGTAGCGACAAGGAAACAAACGATATTGAAACCCTCACTCACTTCATCAAGAACTTGACAAAAGAGGTGTCTGAGCTCAAACAATAGAAAACAGACATGTCTGCAAGCAACCATCCACCCAGACAAAAACAAGGAAGCATGTCACCAGGTAGCAACTAATACCCGACAAAAACTGTGTAGAGCTTTGTGTTCTAGCTCGATCGGTGCACAAATCCTAAATTATGTTCATTCCATGAAGATTGTCACCTAGAGAATTCTTGTTCAGACTGGAGCGAGTCGCAAGCTCTATATGCAGTCATACATTTGACGTAGAAAATAGTATGCAAGAATAGTCGGAAAACACGGATAATGAAGAAGATGTTCTAGCTAATGAGGTCTTAGGTTCTAGGCATGTGTTGAACATGTATTAGTGCTCGCAAGCAACAGTAAAGATGAACACCAAGAAACAACCCCCAAATAAAAATGACCATTACAATATTAGGAGTAAATGGGCTCCCCATACAGTTGGCAAAGCACTAGAAAATATGAGACTACTAATGAGGAAGTTTAATCCACCAGCTGCCTCAAAGAAAGTCTGGGAAGATAGCGACAGACAAGAGTACGTCCATGAGCATCAAACTACAGAATACTCTGCCGGACAACATGAACATCAATATTACCCCGGACACCTCGGTGAGTCTACCCCCTCTGGAATACAACATTGTGGATGACATGAAGAAAACTCGCGCGAACATCATTTTGTTCGAGCTAGCTTAGATCCAGAGTCAGTGCGACATCCTATTGCGTTCATTGGGACAGACAACAATGAACAACACAACCTCTACCAGCAAGGAAGAAAGCACACCTCCCAGATCACTTTCAACTGTGCTAAACACACTCCAGATGGATGAAGCAAACTCAGGTTTCCCTCCATTCCTGCTCTCATTTGAAATTTTCAACTGTAATTTTACAATTGCTTGGTTGATTTTGGAATAGCAGCCAACGTCATGTTGCTCTCCATTTCTAAAAATATCAGTGCACAATGGAGTAAGACATCCACACAAAACATCCTACTTGATCGAACATTTGTACGAGCCATTGGTGAACTCCGAGATGTGATCATCCGACAATATCACGACAGTCGAGTCCACCAATGCATTAGCATTGTTGTTGTGGACATACTGGAAGCATATGGTTTACTACTCAGCAGAGACTAGTCCAGCAAGCTGAATGGATATTTTTCTACAGATTGGTCGCACATGTGGCTTCTAGACAAGGGAAAAAAAGCTATAATTTGTGTGATATCCGAGAGGTATATGAGGCACAATGTCACTCCCATCAATGGCGAGAATGAACTGTTGGCCTTCATGGAACTCATGTTTGGAAACTGCCTCCTGGAAACAACGTTGGTGTGTTATCCTGCATGGCCAGCTCCAACCCCACCAGACATGTAGTTGGGTTTCCTTCCTTGCCCAATTGATGCTAATGAAGCATGTACAATACATTGTACCAGTAGTAGCAGTAGCAGTAGCAACAATAGTAGCAGTAGTACAAGCATGTCAAACTATCCATGTACAGATGAGTTATGGACCATGTACTTCGATGGATCAAAGACACAGGACTAATTAGGAGTTCGGTGTGTCTTGATTGAACCAAACAATAGCAAGCATCTGGTTTCAAATTTCTTGGACTTCGAGTGCACAGACAACATTACTAAGTATGAAGCACTCATCTTGGGCTTGCAGAAAGCCATCAGCCTCAATGTGGTCGCGCTCAAAGTGGTAGGTGATTTAGAGATAGTGGTACGACACGTATGTAACACCATTCATTGTTTGTCAGTTCATCTCAAAATTTACCAGCAAGAGGTATGGAAAATGATCTCTAACTTCCAAGCATTTAACATCATTGTTTTACCACGTACGCGTAATATAGCTGCCAATTCTCTGGCAAATGTAGCTTCTAGAATGTCTCCGATTAGGGATAGATTTACTATTGAAATTTTATACAAACCATTTATCCCGGATAACATAACTAACTTACGCATATTTAACGATGATCAACAGATACTACATTTCATGGAAAATGCTGATGTCTTCAAAGATGTAGCGATAGACAATGACGAGCACGAGCGATCTCTGCAAGTAGAAGATGGTAACAGGAAGGGCCATCTCATCACGAAGGGTGTGGCATCATTGGAGAATCTTTATGAATTGCAAGAATGTTTTCAGGGTCCGAGGAACAACAAAACCCATAGCTCTACGATGATGCACAAACATATCAACTTGGGAACATAACAATATCTGAAGTTCGTCAATCTTGGCACATGGTGTACATAGCAAGAGCGGCAAGCCTTTGTCTGCCTGTTCAAGCATTACTAATATGTGTTCGCGTGGACGTATGATGATATGAAAACTTATGACACGCGGATAATCCAACACATCATCCCAATCAAAGAAGGGGTCAAGCCATGTCAGCAGAAGCTGAGGAAAGTACATCTGTCACTTGAACCCTTAATATAGAAAGAGCTAATCAAGTTGTTGGATGCACAGATCATATACAAAGTTTTTCATTCCACATGGGTTTCAAACCTTGTTCTTGTATACAAGAAGGTAGGGGAAATCTGCTTGTGTGTTGATTTTCGAAATGTGAGCCGTGCCTCGAACAAAGACAACTACCATGTGCCAACTATGGACCACATTCTGCAAATAGTATATGGGGCACAAATGTTTTCCCTACTCTATGGTTTTTCAGGATATAATCAGGTTCTGATAGCATAACCTGACAGACTTAAGACTACCTTTCGTAGCAAGTGGGAGTAATATCGCAAGTCACCTTCGCTCTGCAACCCATGTTCAAGCGTTCTTTAAGTAGCTTGAATCTAAGCAATGATAAGGAGATACAAAATGAAGTGGCCCATTTCCTGAGGGCTCATGATTTCGTAGATTTAATATGGTTTCCCTTTCATCAAAAGGCATTGTTTAGACCATTCAATCAAGTTTCTATTGAAGTTTCCGGTGACGGCCTTAACGTTGCAATTGGGCATTTTCCATCTAGCATAGCCAGCCTTGAATATTTTGATCATCTGAGTAAGTATTTACAGATTTCCCACTTGTTTGTTTTATAGTTTTATTTATTTTTGTACTATGGTTGAATTCTTGAAAGTGGTATCTATCTTCAATTCCATCCAATTTAGTTGGAGAATCTTTGAAATTAAACCTCGCTCAAATTAACTAAATTTACATCTGGTTGAGTTTGTTTAAGAATAATTAATTAACTAATTTACATCTTAAGAATAATGATGCAGATAAACATGTTTGTTTCATCTTATGAGTTTGTTTAAGAGTAATTTGTAGATACACATGTTTATTTTATTTTATTATAAGTTGTTTAAGATTTTAATTTAGTTATTAGTAATTAATTATTATTATTAAAAAAAATAATAAATTCTTATAATTTTAATTTAATTATCAATAATTATTAATTTACTTTTAATTTAATTGGGCACTTCTGAAACTCAACTTAAAACATTATGATCTTGATGATGCAACTTTTTTTGTCAAGAAATTTGGAAAAACAGTTATATATCTTGTGGTGTATGTAGATCATCTTTTGATGACAGGGAACAATGAGAGATACATTGCATCCATAATGAAGGAATTGAGGAAAGGTTTTGAAATGACTGACTTGGGCTATGTTCATTACTATATTGGTATTGAAGTAACTCAACATCTGAAGTTTATATTTCTCTCTCAGAAGAAGTATATTGGAGATTTGTTGAACAGGTTTGGCATGGATGACTGCAATCCTTTAACTACTCCAATGGAACAGAACTTGAAGCTCACATCCATTAAAGGAAAATAATTTTAGGATGCAACAAATTATAGGCAACTTGTAGGAAGTCTCAACTACCTGACTACTACTAGACCAAATAATTCATTTGTTGTTGGAATCCTCTCCATGTTTATGCAAAAGCCTTGTGAGGGACATTGGTCTGTTGCGAAAAGAGTTCTAAAGTACCTGAAGGGAACTCAAGACTTTGGACTCAAGTATACACAGGTGGGCAACTTCATCTTGATTAGATACTCTGATTTAGACTTCAATGGAGACAAAGAAACTGGGGTATCTACTTCAGGTTATGATATTAGTCTTGGATCAGGAGTTGTCTCTTGTATATCACGCAAACAATCAATTCCAGCAGATGCCACAATAGAGGAAGAATATGTGGCAGAAAACGAAGCAACAAAGGAAATTGTGTGGCTAAGGAAAATTCTGGAAGATTTGCAGGTGAAACAAGTGCATTCAAATCCACTCATGATTCAAAACACCTCCATGATAAACTTGGGCAAGAACTCAAAGTTCCATGATTGAACGAAGCACATGAATAAAAAATACCATTATTTGACATCATGTTGAGGCCAAGAAAATCCATCTACGCCATTGCTCCACTAATGAGCAGACTGCAGACATATTCACCAAAGCGCTTTGAAGAGAAAAGTTCGAAAGGTTCAGAACGATGCTTAGACTCACCAACATCCCTTCAGATTAAGGGGGGAATGTTGAAACCTAATCATTGGGATTGGGTGAATATATGTAAATAATGTAAATAGTAAATAATGGAGAATAGGAATATGAAGAGACACTGAGACGTGAAACCCAAGAGTCTCCCTTCTTATATATATCCATGAGAAATCTTAATGCAAAGACATAATTCGTTTTGAGGAGTTACCTCCTATCCTGACAAAAAGAATTAAAATACAAATTATTTTTTAACTTAAATAAATGTATTCCTCGGTCGGGTGTGATACAATGTATAATCTTTCTCGGGACTTGACAAATGATTGATACGACCCTTGGCAAGGATAAAATGTGGCCACCTCCCAGGCATCACGTGTGCGAACGAGCTATTGGGATGGAAGACAAAGGTGGAATATTGTTAAATGTTGAATTGATGAGTTGCAATGCTCATAAATTACAAGTGGAACAGGTAGCTCTCCTCATGTCTGAATTTTTCCTATCCTGGTGTTGGGTTCTAAAGAAAAGTGGCAGACGTTTGGGTCTCTCATTCATGCTAGTTTGATCAAGTTGGTGAAGCTACATTCGGACTAGGTCCAAGCCCTCCTGGTTGTTGGCGTTCGTAGCCATGTATGTTTTCTTCTCTTTTCATTTTCCTCTGGGACTGTGGCATGTTCGAAAAACTTTCCTCTAGGACTGTGGCATGTTTGAAAAACTCTCCACTGCAATGACAATGACAAGATTTATAATTGGAATGTTGGAGGTAATGGAAATGGGTGTCTAGAAAGATGGAAATTTTATGTAGTGTTATTCTCTATTGTGTGTGATGTTTCTATGCGAGTGTCAATTTTCTTTGGCATTTTATTGTATAAAATGGTCATGTATTTTCCATTATGGGTTAATTTTTGCATAGTGAAGGACTATATAGAAGACAATAAAGGATATTCCCATGTTTTTTTCATCCTAAGCATAGCAATGAAAGTACATATTCTGTATTTGATTTACTATGTATATGAGGTGGCTCGTAAAGGTTTTTGGGCTCGAGGAGTCAATTTATGATATATACTATTGGAATTTTCAACAACTATTTTGTATCTCTTTGGATTTCGGCATTCTTGAGCATGGGGTGCTGGACAGTGGTATATAATGGTGGTGGAGGCCACTCTGGTCGATTTTCCACCTTTCTATCAGGCTTTTGCCTAACTGAATTCGTTTACTTCTCCTCTTTAATGTTTCTACATTGGGTCCTAATAAGTTGTGTTTACATTGTGCGCGTGTGTTCAAATACTAGTATTGGTTCTCAACCTACACTATCTGTTGGAATGTCTATAGTTTGTGTAATTTGAAAGTAAACAAGATGGTTTCCCTTCCCTTGGTACTAGCTCAAATGGTAATAGAGGATGGAGAAGATGTCGGAAGAATGGCAATCACAGTAAGAGGGGTTCTCCATCAGTTCGGCCACTGAGGCAAAGTAGGCACAGGTCAGATGCTCAGATTATAGAAGAAGTGGTTCAGGCTTACAATATTGGAACTCTAGCTCAAGTGAAACAATTGATATCATCATGGGAAGTTGATCTCAATCAACGAGCCGAAACTAAAGTGTAGGTGGAGGATTGGTGAGTTCTTTCTCCAAATCCTGGTCATACTCATGGGCACACCATACCGTACAAACAAACAATGCACCTCTATTGGCTTATGAAGAGTCTTTGGCTAAAGCAATCATGTCATCGTCGATTGACTCTAGTAAAACCAAACTAGACCTTCAGGAAATCTAGAAGGAATTGTAGCTTATTCAATTCCAAATCTAGTAGCATAATGTGTTGGTCAATAAAATTGTTCATTTTCACTTACTTTTATCCATTTCATCTTATCCATTCCATAGCTTTTTTGAGGCTGATTCATTTCTCAAAAAAATGTAGGTATATCCATTTGGCATGTCTTTTTGAAATATTGATCAATGAAACGTAGTCCTAAGGGAATGTTGCTTATACGACTTGTTTGCTAAAGTTCCTTTCCAGAATCAAGATAATGACTACTAGCAGGATACGCATCAACGTAATTACTATTAGTTAGATGGCGATGTTATTCTAGGACAGGGGTTGCAACGATGTTCAACCGATGAGGAGCTCATAGATTGACATGATTACTATCTTTTGCATTATGTTTATGTTCAAATGATTATTGTATATTTGTGAGCAAACAGGGCTGCCATAATTCTTGAGTTTGTTGAATACTATTTGTGTAATGATACAATGTATAAGTAAGGGTTAACAGAGCATAAATGTAGGGGGTATCTGAGAGATGTAATAGCATACTTCTATTGTATTTTCTTCTTGATTAATTTAAAGTACGATTTCTTGAACTTCATGTGATCTTCGCTCTCTGCCACAGCCCTGATCAGAGAGTCAAGCGCATTCTCCTGATCAGGTGTTATTGGATTAATTGTGTGCATAGATTTATGTTGGTTGTATTATTATGATTGTTTTTTCTATTATTATTAATGATTTATTGGATTTTCGAGTTGTTGTGAAATTAGATTGTTGTTACTGTAATTTGTTGTTACTGTAATTTGTTGTTACTCCATTTATTATGCTTGTTGGACCTTGTACTTTTTTAATGCTCAATGTTGGGTAGGGAACCTATGCCCTGAATAGATTGTGCACGGTAGCCTTGAAGCAATTAAAAAACCCCAAGTTGACAATAAATGTGAAGAAGGGTGATATTCATAATTCATATATGAACACCAACATTTTGGCGTCATTGTCGGGGAGGCTATCCAAGACGCAAAAGTGCAACCAGTATTTACCATAGGAACACTCTCTCATCCTGATTAAGTAAAAATAAAAAGTAAAGTCTAGAAGAATTATTACTCATATCTATCCCAACTAAAAAGATTTGAATGGATGCTTATTCAGACCTAATCCCTCCCATCATGGAGCTACTCCATCTCTTTGTAGAACCCCTATCCCACCAATAGTAGATCTCATCCCTTGGGAAATGGATCCTAGTCTTCCCCTCCTTGGCCTATAAAGCTAACCTAGGCCTGAGGATTGAAAAAGGATTGTTGGAATTATTCTTATGCTGCAGAAATAATGTTGGAGGGTTATTCTTTCAAGGAGGAGGTTGGATATTGTGGGAAGGGACTTGCAACATCAAGGCTTCAAGGTTATAAGACTATTCTCCATTTTATTAATATAAAGACAATTTTTCTTTCTCAGTTATGTCTTTGTTGATGCAATTTGTAGGATTCCTTGATCATCTACATAGATTATGATTTCATATTGATCAGTTTATGATATATGATTGA
>APFE031735753.1:47413-78497 GCA_000404065.3 Pinus taeda | reverse complement strand
CCCTCTGCACTCGGCTTTCAGTACGGTCCAGTTTTGACCATTTATGAGCAGTTTTTTAGTGGAGAACTTCTGGGAGATGATGTAATCAGCTGACCTTGTTCCTTTAGGCAGTGAAGCAACACTTTTAGGGACTTAGGAGCCCTCAGTTTATGGACATTTATGATTGGGGTTGAAGTGCCCAAAAATGTCTATAACAGCTCCACCTTTCGATGTCATAAATGTCATCTTCATCATTATGGAGCCGTCATCTTCTATATTTTCTTTGTAGGGCATCAACCATCCATCACTTTCCTTCAACAAACCATAGGGTTGAACCATTAGTCATGTCATCCTTTTCATCGGAAGGTGATCTTCGAGCCCACATCTGGCTTTTCTTCATGTAGCTACCTCTTCCACGTCATGTTTCTTTAAGGATATTCCATCCATTCCCATGAGTACTAGTTGTAGGTGGCATCTAGAACTCTCTTATGATAACAATGTTTTAACCCAACCAGATGTTATTCAAAAATTGAAATGAATATAGAATCAAAGTTACCTTTTAAGATCGCCTTTCATGTTGACATATACTTCGTGAAATATCAACATCCTGCACATTCATAAATGTATCTCCAATACTTTCAATGTCAAGGATCTTCTTCTTTTTTAAACTTTATCAAGGTCTTTATACGTTCCCATGAAGATTTCATACTATATCCTTATAGTCATTGGATGTTGATTACTTACCTTATGTGACCATAGTTTCATCTTTTCCATGAATCCTTCATCCTTCCCTCAAATATTGTATCCCATAAACTTCTATGCATAGTTCCTTTATCTTGTTAACCACCTCATATTCCATATGAGGATATATTATGTTGACTTCATCTTATCAATATGTGAACTAGAACATATGCCTTCATGCATCTTTCTAAAGGAAGAGATCCTTCTTTTTCGATCATGCTCATGAGATAAATTACTCAACCATACTATTTGTAACTCTATGATGACATGACTTAATATATTAAATACATGCATACACACTTATTTTCTTCTTTTGGTCATCTAGACTTCTTTTGGCAACTTCAACCATGCTTCACTCCTAAGTCATCATACCATGATCCTTTTAAACAAAGGACCCCACACAAGGTGGAATGTAGACCATCAACGAGACACTTTCTTCTTCCAAGTAGAGGTGAACCTTCTAATGAAGATTCCACTGAAGGATCTTGATTATCCTATTTCTGCAAATGCTCCTTCTTATAGATGATGTATGACGATTTGTTTCTATGCTATATGACTTTATTCTAATCATGTTTCTACTTCATATGGGATACTATCATCATGATTGTTACAACCATGTAGAATTTTGCTTCAACTACCCTTTTAAGCTTCTATAATGATGTCATGAGATCTTTCTTTACTTCAATCATATGCTTCTAATATGATTCCATCTTCCACTAAGATGCATCCTATCATACTTAAAATGCTTCTCATCTTGACAACTATGGTGGAGGTATTTTTACCTCGTACTTCTCCTTGCTATGTACTCAAGAGACCTTAATAATGAAGATCCATCCCTTCCTTCTTGGGTTTCTTCTCATTTGGTTCTTTTGTTTCTTCAGTTATATGGGCTTCAATCCTTTTTTTTCTTGTTGTCCTTCTTAAGTTTTATAAAATATCACTTGAAATGTCCATATTCATGATAGCCATAGCATTGGAACTTTGACATATCGATCTTATTCTTTTTTCTTAGGACCAAACTTTCCTTTTCTCTTAGCCATGGCAACAAATGCTTGAAATTTATCATTTGATACCACATAATTTTTTGCCTTCAACCTGGTTTCTCCCTCTTACATAATGACCAAAGTTCACTAAATGGGGTGGCTTCCTTCTTTCCATAGATGCTTGATACAAAGTTACCCCATTCCCCTAGTAGTGCATTGAGAACAACCGTGGTCATTTCTTTATCAGACATTATTTCCCCCAACTATTGCAGTTGGTATCTTATTTGCGACACCCTCATAAAGTATCTTGTTATTCCTTATTCCTTTGATATCTTCATCTTGCAAATATTAGTTCTCAAATACATGACTTCTCTAATGGTGCTTACATATAACAATTCTACTAAATTTTCATAGGTTTATTTTGATGTCTCTAACGTTTCTACATAAGGTATGATGGGATCCTTTATGGTTTCTATAAGGGTGCTTTGAGCCCTTATTTCCCCCTTCATATAATTTTCTAGAACTTGAGATTCTTCCTCTGGGGTTTAGTGATTGAACCCTTAACATGTCCAATGACTTCATTTTCTATGAGTATCAAATATGTCCTCTTCTTGCATGTAAGAAAGTTTGATGACCCAACCAATTTGTTGCTCTCCTTGCAAAATGAAGTCATTTTGATAGATTTAGACATAGATATAAAGATACTTACTTGTCAAGTGAAGATACTCCTATATGATGAAATATTCAACTTGATGCCTTCTTGAAGATATTTATAATGTCTTCTTGATGAAGATGTCTTCCTTCAAGTATGATTTGAAAAGTGACCTCTTCTTCAAGTATGGTTCTTCTTGATTTTCTTGGATATAAAGACTTCAAGATGATTCAATGTGTAGTCCTTTGAGTGGAGGTAGGATCATTGAGATATTATTTTTCTTGTGATGATGATTGAAAAATATGTGAGCTTCCCAAGAATGCTTCAAGTGTAGAAACCTTCTTCGAATGAGCTAGGGTTTTAAAGTTTGCTTCATTTTGAGATGTGATGAATGGTCCTCCTTAATGTTCTTATATTTATTAGCCCTTAGGTATTACGTCTTGATGCTTCATTGTCATATTTAATTTCTTGACCTTCCTTGAGATTCCTTTTGATGGTCTTTCTACAAGCTGCCTTTCCTTGTCTTGTCACCTTAGCTATGATATCATGTTGAGAAATCTAGGGGGGAAAAATTAAATGATTTCTCTTACTTTGATAACTACTTGTGATTGATTTTACTTGACTTAATTTGCTTCTTATTTTACTTGATTATATTTAGTGTTATTATCATCAAACAACTACCAAGCCATAAATACAATAAGACAAGAGGACACAAGATATAGGCGACAAGCCAGGGCCAAAACCTCTCCTCTTGAGAGGAAAACCCACAAGAATTCTTCTCTTATATAAATTCAATTGAATAATTCCAATAACTATGACCCTTGACTAAGACCCCTAGAAGACCAAGTCAATACCTCTCCTTGAAGGTCTTCCCTTTCATAGAATCAACTTCAGTCAAACTCACTTTCTAGTAGCTACAAATTCTCCTTCGACCTCTTTTTCAGACCTACAACTTCTTGATTGCAACTTGGCCTTACTGCAAAAACCCTAGGCCAAAAGTGTGAGTGAGAATATGGAGAAATAGTTGTCCTTTCTTCTTCGCTTGGTGAGTTTCTTCTTCTTCAAAAATTCAACTTGTAATATGATCCCTTTGTCACCCAAATTCGATCTTCTAGAGTGACTCTAATTTGCGATATTTTTGTTGTAATAAGAGCCCTAATTTTCTCACATGTGTGAGATGAATGAGGCCCAAAATAGTCCCTAAATTTCTTCAGTCTTCCTTTATTTATCTCTCCTTTTGCTCAAGTTTGTGTTGGCTTGATGGGCCCTGACCTAGGTTCAAAGTTATCTGCGCCAGCCAACAAAACCCTAAACTAATAGCCCTTTTGGCAACAACCCACGTAGTGCAGGCTGCAGTCTCACCCGAAGCAGTTACTATTGGGGGATGGCAGAACCAGGTTTCTACATCTAGAGGTCTGTGTGATGAGTTCCAGTGGCTTCTAGGGCTTAGTTCTATCTTTCAAACCCTAACCCTTCCGACACAAATAATTACAATAATTCACATAAACAACATTTATACCTTCATGAAGGTATTTAAACATTCATAACATCAATAAATCATATTGATCTACTAATTTCGTGCATAAGATAAGAAATCATTCATATAATTTTAAATATAGAGCAAAAATATAGAAACTGCAAAAGTAAATACAGATACACAGATGCACAACTTATGGATCAAAAATGTCTTTATTAGGTGCATTCTTTCAAGTACATACTCTTCTTCTCTGCGCACTCAGCCTGCGGACTTACCAAGGTCTTCACGCACTCAGCTGCAGGAGCCTTCCCCTTTGCCTAAGTATAGGAAACAGAATTTCCTGCCTTAACTTACTTGCCCATATAATGATTTTCTATCAATGACTTTCCTGCATACCATCAAGCCCTGCTTGCAAACCACGTGACAAGGAAATATTCCATACGGTATGCAAAAGATGCACTTTTTCAGGTTAAGGGCGATATGATGTCCTCAACAGGTATCCAGCATGAGGCACAAACTAGCAACATGGTGCTTGACCAACCCAAACATAGTCCAATAATCAAAGTATACTTCTATAAATTTGTGGATAAATTCCTTAAAAGTTGCAATTACCACTCTGGAAAAGATTGCAAGCGCATTATTCAACCCAAAATGCATTACCGTACCATTGGGAAGGTGATCTTACTTCAATCCTCTAGCATGATCTTGATCTGATGGTACCCCGAGAACCCATCAGTGAAAAAGTAGGCTTCCTGCCCTCCAACATTCTCCAGTACCTTGTCTGTAATGGCATAGGGAATGGGTCATGGATGCACACATCATTAAAATTCCTTAGGTCTATGCATATCTAAATTTCATCTTGCTGCTTCTTTTCTTGGACTACCATGGGACTTACCTTGTCTGGTTCCTCCACAAGTTCAATGATCCCAGCTTACAGCATCTTATCTAACTATTTACGCACCTTCTGCTTATACTTGGGATTTAATCGATGGGGGCGCTGCTTTACAGGTTTCGCATCTGGCTTCAAAGTAATCTTCATGACACCAAAATCCCCTACTATCCCCTTTAGATCAGAGAATTTGGTGGGAAACAAGTCCTGATACTCACGCAATAGATTTACAACCTTATCAATTGTATCTTCATCCCAATAGTCACCTATCTTAGCAAACTTCAGTTGCACGTCCGATCCAATATTTACCTGCTTAGTCTTTAAAGGCTTTGATATGTCAGGGATTGCAGCTTTTGATCCCTCAACCTTGCATTTTCCTTCAGACTCATGAATATTGATGTTTCTAGGGTCATCTTCACCTTCTTCCATAGTTACATTATAACATTCCAGCACATGGCATAGATGGGTATTCCAATCTGGCTGAACCCATGCTACCGGTTCCTCAGGTATTTTAAAGATCACAGCTTTGATTTCTTGGAGTGCCTCATCAATGCACTCAAAGCCATGTTCAAATCTGAACATCAACAAGAAACTTTCCTTCAGGATATCCCATTCGGTCATCCCATGTCGCAGCTCAGTTTTCAGATACTAGTTCATTGGGATGGTATCCAAAGTGTGACAAAATATGTGAACCAATTCTCGTTGTGGTTCCTCTCCCCATGCCTTAGTACATTGTGGCAAATGTTTGTTCAGATCGTCCTTCCCTGTGTATTACTCTTTCATATGGGTATTGGTGTACCCAAACCTCAGCTTCATCATCATCCAGTATTCTTTCCAGTCGGTGAAGCTATCCTTATTCGTACCCCACCAATGGGCAGGCATAGCTCACAGTTCCATATCTAGTCCGTGGAACCGATACATTTCTGGCACATCCCTTTCAAACTTATCCAAAAATAAATTAACATCTTATAAACCATCATAATAAGGTAAATTTTTTACCTCAATGGATATGCATCAAAGCGATTTTGTCAACATATTACAACGCAACGAGGAGACTTCATGTAATCGGTTCTACCAAAGCTCAAGCTCTTCATCAGAATTTGAAGTGTAGGAACTATCCCTATCCCATGTGATCCATCCATCCTCCGTAGGGTTGATCTAGTCCTCATTGCGTGCAGTGATCTTATAAATCTGATCAAGATCGTCCTCCTCCTCATAATCAAGGAACGGTTCGGTATATCGTGCACCTTCAGTTGGATCCAATGGAACAATGACCTAGAGCTCCTTTCTTTCGAACGCCATTTTTCACTTTTTGAGATTAATAATTGCATCCATATCAAAGGCCCAATCAATGCCTAATAGACCAGGGTAAGGGTTACTATCGTCAACTATTTCACTCACTCCAAAATCAGCTAGGGCGCTCGCTCCTTCAATATCTACCATGACCCCATATAGACGCCCCATAGGAATGATCTTTTGTTGGTTTCCCATGTGTAACTCGATAGGAGACCATTGCAGTGCGGACCTCCCCATTCTTTGCCATGTTTGCTTTGACAGAAAATTCGCATCAAATCCTAAATTAAGAATTACCTGGTCTATCTCATACTCCCCAATTTGTACAGTTAGTCTCATCTCGCGACCTGTTCGCTTCTTACTTTTGCCCACTTTGCATATCACGCATTGTTCTAGAGGAGTTTTAATCTTACCTATACAATTATCAATTAGCTCTTGTAGCCCTTCTACCACCTTTCTATCTCGTAAAAGCTTCATGCAAGTCTTCGGAAAGGTTGCTAGCAATGAAGGATCTACGTCCTACACACCATTGTTTCCACCATACTTCTCATGACTTCCTGAGGTAGAAGCTTTTGCGAAGCTATTTTTAGCTTCCATATAAGTTTCCTTTGCATGGCTCACGTCGAATCCAACTTCCTTCTCAACAACCTTGCATACCCATCCATCAGCCTCTGACTGCTTCCCTTTATCTTCTCTAGTGGATATGTTTCTTTGTGTCATGATATTAATGCTAGGCTCCTGTTCGCGAGGATCCATTCTCATCATTTGAAGATTTTGTGTAGGTATTTGAGCTTTCTTTTCCTGCATATTTGTTATTAGTACGAGGCAATCTTCTATAACATGGTCAAACTGCTGGCAATACTTACAGGAGGAGTGCGTCAGATTCTAACATTCGCATGCAAAATGACCTACCTCTCCACAATTGTAACAAATAACCGGTCTGTGACCCCTTCTATCTCCTCCTCCTCATCCTCTTCCTTGACCTTGGAATCCTTCGCGCGCTGCACATGTGCCCTGATTCGAAGGCCGATATTCTACCTGCATCCTATACGTAGGGGCCAGCTCCGTCATCAGTTCATAGCTCTAGCAGTTGCACTCATCATGCTTGATCGATTTGTAGAAAGTGAAAAACAACTATTGCAGCGTTTGCACGAACTTCTGCAGGGGATGACAGTTATCAGTCGTGTGTTTCCCATAGACTTGACAGATAGCGCACCATAAGGATACTCCTATGCTTGGCCTAGAATTGTTTTCTAGCTTTATGGGGACAGGACCTCCCCTAATTAGGTAATTATGATAGTCTGGACAATGGTCCTTATTATGACCATGGCCTTTACACTTTAGGCACCAAACTTATGTGTGCACCTCAGGCTGGACTTCCTTTCCCTTCTTAAGACTCTCTAACTCCATGTGCAGGTTGGCTAGTTCTAACTGAATCTGTTGTACCCCCATATTTATATCCTACACTAGTGAAGCCTTCAATCTCATGGCAATCTCCAAGGCTTCAGCTTCCGTTCCTATTTTCTGTTGTGACAGTGGTAATCTGAAATGAGGTAGGAACAAAGCAATGTACCAGTGTCTATGTTGATCATATGTGATTCTCATGTGAACCTGTTGAGTCAGAGATTTCAGTCTTTGGTCAAAGTCCCATGCAGACTCATTTACCCTTTGCTGAATCTCTTTGAACTCCATTGCTAACTAGGCTTATGACTTGGGTTTCTTAAATTCATTGTTCAGTGCTTGTTGTGTTTCCAACACAGTCATGTTGGGTTTTCCTGAGCAAAACTTGATATACCAACTCAGCGCTCTGTCTTGTAGCGTTGTGACCAACTACGCTTGTTTCATGTCATCATCAATAATCTGTTGTGCCTTCCATATAGCATCTGCAACGAACCAAAATTTCTCAGGGTCTTCAGTCCCTAGACCCTTAAATAGAGGCATCTTCATCGTGTTGTCCATGTTAAATGATGGAGGTGGTGGTGGAGGCAAAGGTGTAGGTGTGTGGGGTGGAGGTGGAGGTGGAGGCAGAGGCAAAGGCAAAGGTGGAGTGGATGGGTGAGGTATCCCTGTGATACCTTGGCTTACGATCTGCAGTGCGCTTCACAGTGTCCTCAAAATATTACCTTCATCATCACTATCAAATGATCCTAACAATGGACTATATTCAGAGCCTAAATCTACATTCCTTCTGAATGTTCTCCCACTTCGCGTAGTCCCAAACTTCAATTTAAAATCATAACCCTCTTTTCACACAATAAAATCTTAATCCAGGTTTTCAGGGATTTTAGGTACGTGCCTATCTATCCCTTGAAAAACCTGCGCTCTTCTTCACTATAACTAGTGGACGTATCAATCGCGAACTTAGTAATGAATCCTCCTAGAATACTATTGATCTAGTGGTCGACAACCTTCATGATTTTGTTTTCAGAAGCCTACAAGCGCTTCACTAGTTCTGGGGTCCACACAATGGGTCGTCAAGCTTCCACTTATACTGACTATCCATCAATTTGGAAAGCCACTTGTGCAATTCACAAGGGAAAGAACAAAAGAATATCTCGTGTTTTTCTATGAATATGTATCTATTTAGCCCCTCTTCCTTCGACAGGCATTCTTGTTCTCCTAAGATGCAAATGTGTGCAGTTTTCAATCTCTCCACTTTTCAATTTCTTTCTTAGTGGGGAACCACTTATCACACATTCCTCAGATAGATCCGGGTACTAACAAAGGAACCATTTGTTGGCTTGATGGGTCATGACCCAGGTTCAAAGTTATCTGCGCCACCCAACAAACCCCTAAATTGCTAGCCCTTTCGGCAACAACATGCGTAGCGCAGGCTACAGTCTCACTCAAAATAGTATTGGAGGATGACAAAACTAGGTTTCTACTTCCATAGGTCTATGTGATGGGTTTCAACGGCTTCTAGGGCTTAGTTCTGTCTTCGCGAACCCTAACCCTTTCGACATAGATAATTACGGTAATTCACATAAACAACATTTATACCTTCACGAAGGTCTTTAAACATTCATAGCATCAATAAATCATATTGATCTACCACTTTCATGCATAAGATAAGCATTCATTCATATAATTTCAAATACAAAGCAAAGATATAGAAACTACAAAAGTAAATACAGGTACACAAATGCACAACGTATGGATCAAAATTGTCTTTATTAGGTGTATTCTTTCAAGTACAAACTCTTCTTCCCCGCGCACTCAGTTGCAGAGGCCCGCACACTCAGCCTGCAGACTTACCAAGGTCTCCACACACTCAATTGTAGGAGCCTTCCCCTTTTCCTAAGTACAGGAAACAATTTTTCATGCCTTAGCTTACATGCCCATACAATGATTTTATATCAATTAGTTACCTCCTACACTTGTTATGACCCTTCTATATATATCCTTTGTTTTTACAATACCATGGTCCGCGGACCATTGGCGGGTCTCAAAACTTCTTATCTCCTAACAACCTAAGGGACTAAAGCCCCTTTGACTCTTATTACCTTCACGCTCCGCTTCCACAAATCGTGGAGACTTTACAATTATACAAAAAGTAAGTACCAAAACTTTGGCTCCAGGGGAACCTATCCCAACAATTTGGATTGGGTTGGGCATGAATATGAGGTTGCTTCGGTGGTTTACTGTGGGGAAGTTCCGGTTGAGGTGGAGGAGGAGGCATTAAGGCAAGAGGTTGGGATGCCTAAGCCTCCATCCTTGTGAAGGGTTGCCCCATTGAGTAGGATAAGGTTGATATGGATGGAAAGGTGGATTGATAGGCTGAGGAGGGTATTCGGGAGTATAGGATGAAGGAGGAAGCATGGGCCATGATGAGTGAGCTAGAGGATGCTAAGGCTAGAAGGGTGCTTTCTAATTTTGGATTTTAAGAAGGATATTTTTCATCTTGCATGCCTTATTGGTATGGTCGAGGTCCTTGTGGCCTCCTTTGGTTGATGAAGCAAAGTTGCTCCATGTCATTCTCTACCCCTTGGTATACAACCTTTAGGAATGAAATAGAGAGACACTTATATGTTGCATGATTCTCCTCATACATAGATAAAACCTTTATGGTGTCCAATGGACACTCATTTATAGGGTGCCTATTGGTACATATAGGGAAAAAGATAACTAGTGCCCTTTTTGCTTCCTCTTGCTTCCTCTTAATCTGCATAATATCCATCTATAAGGAAAAAGTGTGCAACAACTCACTCTTTAAGTATTCTAGCATACTCCCTATCTCTTATTTGACGGTTGAGGTGGAGGGAGAAGAGTTAACCAAGCATTGGTTGGACTTACCTCTCTTCCTTGCAACCCTAGAATGATTCTTGAATATTGTCTTGATGTCATCATAAGTCAGTTGATAGATATCTCCACCAGACAACATATTGAGTGTCTCCATTACATCCTCCCTAATCCCTTGGATGAGTACAAGATTAAATGATTTAGGGTCAAGGGTACAAGTATCCCTCCTATAGTTAAGTTGGAACATTTCCTCATAATATTTTAAGGACTCATCTCCTCTTTTATATCCTTAGAACTACAATAATCCCTGTACTTCTCATTAAAGGCTTGCTGAATTTTCACCCAAGTAGTTATTTTGTCCCCAGGTACGCTCATAAACCATCACAAGGTTGCATCCTTGAGGGTGGAGGGAAACAACTTCAACTTTTGTTCATCAGAGGTATAGTCATTGGTCCTACAAACTACAACAAACTTAAACATGAATGTGTTAGGGTCCCTAGAGGTTAGGCCATGGAAACGTGGAAGAGTAGTGGGGCTTATATTTTTCATACAAGCCTCCCCATTGGTCTCTCGGATAGGTAAGAACTCATTCTTCTTGTTTTCGGCCATGTTTTGGATAGGTGATATAGGTTCTTCCTCCCCTATGGGTTCTTAAAAAAAAATTAGGTTGCTCACCTGGAGAATTTTCTAGCTCCCCTATGGTTAAAGTGGGAAGTTGCAGTCACCAAAGAAGAGTGATGGTTGAATTCTTGAAGTGGTAGGGTTTTTTCGTAGAAATTTCCCTTGATTATGTATACTCCTACAAGGCATGAAAGATTTTGTGTTTTTTCCTCTCTCTTTTTTTTTTTTTTCAAATCAAGCAATGCAAATGCAAAACAACAAAAAGATGAAAGAGAAAGGCAACTTCTAAGTAGAAACAACACCTACTTGGAGACCTCCTCGACAATGACACAAAAAAGTGATGAGCCCCATTATTGCAACAAGAGTACTGCAACTCCCAAGGCTACCAATTTTAATTATCAACCTGAGGTTAGTACAAACTTAGGAGGTGATAATGCTATATGCACAGTAAGTTAAGTTCTACTCATGCCACCTTCAAGCAATGGACTAGACTAAGGCATACAAAGACCACTTTACAAGCTAACTCAAGAAAGTAAATTGCATAAATAAAGAATTCTATCATAATTGCAGAAATGGAAATATTATTCTACTTACAAAAAAGAATGAGAATGCTACTTGTTTAATTACAAATGCTAACCCTAGTTGCACGAATGTAAAAACAATATTACTTGCAAGAATGGGGACACTAATCTACTTACAGAATGTAAGCTCTATGCTACTTGCAAGAATGTAAACATTAGTCTAATTACATGATATGAAAAGTTGCATGAAAAGGGAACTAGCCTATGCAATAACAATGCTTGGAATTGAAACCCTAAAAGGAGCATAAATTCAAGAAAACATGTCTAATCTACTTTGCATTGATAAATCACCCCTTAATCACCATGTTCAATGAAAATTAGCTTTTAGTGACAAATTTCATTAAGGATTTCATAAGAAATTCATCATTGTTCTTCAAATCTAGAAATTTTCTCTAACCCTAATTGCATAATTGTGTTGCAATGAAGAAAAGGCAGGTCTAAAGTGGTGTTTGTTCCTCCTCAGTCAGGGTTTCAGAGCGTAGGGGTGACTATTCAAGCCTAAGAGACAAATTCAAGCTTTTGGAGCAAATCTTGTCAAGTTTACATGGTGTTATAGGATGTGACAAGATTGCTAAATGATTGCCCTATTTTGCTACAAGATTGTCCTGTTTTTCTATAGGATTGGATCCATGAGCATTCTGAGGGTGGAAAAGGTGATATAAAGGTGGTAAAAGGTATATTAAGGTTTATGAAGGTTGTATGAATCTTTTTCCAATCCTATCCCCTCTCATAGGCCCGCCTTGTACAAAAACAAATGCACATGGTGTCCTTTAATGACCAAGAAATGTAATTTCGGTGGTAGAGTTTTGAGGGCACTATAAGATAAAGATGAGGAGGATGATGATGATAGAAGGAATGTTGGATGAATGTTCCAAACCTACAAGCCACTAGTAGTACCTGCAAAACAAACAAACAATCCTCTTTGCAACTTAAAAAGAGTGCCAAAGTAATAATAAAATTGTAGCAAATTGTACTAAATCAAAAAGTATCAGTTGAATTTTATGAAACTAGGTGGAAATAAGGATGAGTTGAATTTTATTTCATCAAAAGAAAATATTACTTGCATCATGCATCTAACCTGCATCCATGAAAATTTAAGAGAAATGTGATTTAACACCTAAGTATGCAAAAGCATAGTATGTAAAAGAGCATTAATCTAAGGTCTAATAGCTACAAAGGAAAATAACCACATGTTTTTTTCTTGCTAATGTATCTTCTTCAACCACACTTCCCACGAGAGAGGTGGTGACCAAACCTGCACCAATAACTTTTGCAAGTAAATTTCTATCAAGTAAGCCTAGAGATGTTGCTAATCAAAGGTAATCCATGAATAAAATACACAAAGAGGGACTAGAGCCTCTGGGTTGGGCCCTAACCCAAGGGAACTCAACCCTCTAAAACAAACTTAGATGAAAGATAATAGAAATAATTCCATTGACATAAAAAAAAGTTTAAACACACCATGGAATGAAAATGACAACCTCAAGCCTCTTAGCTCTCAATAACTGCTTTTTGCTCCAAAATTTTGAATCCTATTTGCTATAGGCCATTTTGTCACATTTGGTCGGTAAGCTTTCAAACATGATCATTCACATCCTTTGAACATGTTTTCATCCTCCCTAAACAAAGCCCTAAGTATGCCTCTCTCATATCCCTTAATTTCTACTTGAAACTACCTCATTTCAGTCATTTTTAGTACCAACCCACCCTGGCCCCTCATTTGTCAGCATTGACTACCAGGTTTCCCTACTTTTCACCTGCTCTGATCACCAACAGGCTACTCAGTGTTGGAAGTGTGTTGACTATATAAATTCATAAAAAGTATCCTGAAGCTTCCTCTTCCAAAAGATTCCAGGATCTGTTGTAACTATTTACCTCAGATAAAAATCTTAAATCCTATCCTATCCTACATAAGAGAAAACGCCATCTTATCCCCTCCCATCAATTTTGGATCTCAATCCTAGATTGTTAAATAGATAAGAATTCATGACCTACCTCCCTTTCCTATATATTTACCTCATTCCATCCATTAGGGTGACTAGAGGTGCATTTTATGGCAAGGAAAGGACAAGTCAACTTGGAGGAGCTCTTTTACAAGATCAACACCAATTTTTGGTTGTAACTCACTCCATTTCTATTAATGCAAAGAATTTTGTTTTCCTATATATGATGTTATGATTTCTTGTATTTCAACACCACATTGATGTATTGAATAAAGTGATTAGATTATGCTACATAGATCCCATAGATCATTGGCTTGTGTTGTCTTATTGTGCATGTTCTAATTATAGCAGTTTGAGCTAGGATTGGAGAATACAAGCCAAGGAAGGAGTGAAGCATACAACCGATTCCAAGTAGGCTTCATCTCATTATCTATTTACTTTAAGGAAAGCATTAGTCCCTTTTTCTTTCTGTTTTTCTAGGTCAATCCACCAGGTCTAGGGAAGATACTTTTGTCTGTAGTCGTAGATTCTATATAAAAAAATTGGCGACCATATTGGGTATCGGTGTATTCCCTTGGCAGTTTCTTTGTCCATTGTGCTTGTCTTACCTATTATTCAAACCTTTATTGTCTTATTCATTTAAGAACGGACCTAGGAAGACCCTTCACTGAGTTTCAATTGCAATTTTTGTGTCGAAACTTGGCATCCCTTGACCAATGCACCCTTTGGTCTTGTGATAGAGCATTGAACCCTAGCTAAGCCTTCTTTGAGGTTACATTTCATAGCACTAGTTCCTTCTTTGCACTTGCATTGGTGCATATTCATGCACAAACTTTCTTTTATCTTAATTTTCTCTTTGATAAGCCTTTTTTCCGATTGCTCTTCCTTGAGTCTTTAAGTGTCTTGTGGTCTCTCTAAAGCCTCCATTTGGTTTTCTTTCATTTTTAGTTCCTTTGGTAAGGATTTGTTTAGATTTTCCATTGTTCTTATCATTAGGTCATTTTCAAACTGGTTTTGTTTGATCATTGAGTGCTTAGAACAATTGGTGTTCGAGTCATCATTTTAAAAAGTTTTTTTTTATTATTGATTAGATATGCATCTTAGTTTTCTCTCGTTTTGAAAATTAAGAGGAATTAAAAAGAAAAATCTCTTTGCATCGCATATAGGGCTTTGATTTTGATTGGAAAAGTGAAGTTATAGATATCGATTGTTGCATCACTTGTATGTTGCATTTTTTATTGATTTCTTCTTCCCCTACTTAGTTAGGCCTTTCATTGTTAAAATGAAAATGAAAAGAGTTCTTTTTGTCATATTAGTTGCATCATATGTGTGTTCAGGTGACATCGGTTTTCAAGCCTTGAAATCGAAACATAATTCAAGATTAACTCTAAAAGTCACCTCAACTAACCTAAGGAGCATTTGAAACTTAATGACACACATAGAGGTCTAACCTAGAGACATCTTCTGACGTCTTTAAACTTAGGAGATGTCGTTTTTTCCAACGTTGCATTTCGGGGGTGATATCCCATTCCACATACGTAAGTGTATAAGATTGTTCTCCACGTACCATTGGGTATATCGGATGGTGCTCCACACATGATAAGTATATGGGAACACTCTCATCGAACAGTTACACATTATACAACACTACTATAGACAGCACTTCCACGTACCGTTGAGTATATTGTGAAAGTCCACCATAGGTTGCTATCCTCACCATGAGTAATCGAGTCAGCAGCCTTGTACAATGTGATACATTGAACACAATATTTAGGGAGATTTCTTGCATGTATGTAAATCTTTGGTTTTCCAAGGTGGTGTATTGCAGTTCACAGTTGCTTGATAAAACATTTTACGTAGTTACCCCTCTTTGTTTTTGTTTGTGTCTTTAATTTCTAAAATAAATTAATTGACCGTGGAACGATATCATCCCCGTGGAGCAACACCTTAGTAGATCTTAGGTTGAGACTAATGGCAACAGTTCCCAAGTCTACCAATCAAGGAAACCCCTCTTAGGGGAATTTTGGTCCTTTTCCTTCCTTTGGAAATATTGGTGATCCTTATATGACAACGCTGTCCCTTCTTGGATTTACCATTGGTTTACTAGTTTGGTTGTTTTTGACCACTATGGTTCCGAATGTAAACTACTCCTCAACCAAATTCTCCTCCACCTAAAAAATAACAACCTCAAGTTGATCCTAAAGTTGACCCTTTGCCTTCTTCACTTGTTGTTTTTTCATCCCTATATTCCTCCTCACCTGGTGAAAGTCTTGATTCTAGTATCCAAGAATCTAAGAAGAATAAGAAAGGGAAAAGGAAGAATAAGAATAAAAATAAGCAGGGGGGAACCAAGCAACCATTGCTACCTATGCAACTAGTATGGACAAATATTCTAATCAAGCCCGCAAAGTTAAATTCCATTGCAAGTTATGTAAGGGTGACCATCCTCTTAGATATTTTCCAAGTATTCCTAAGATATTAGAAGTATTGTATACAGGCTCACATCAACCTTTGTCATAATCTTCTGGAAATCATGTTGGTGATAAAACCTCAACTAGTGGTAGTAAGATCCATGGGAAAAGGGGTAAAGTCAAGTTTCCATGTAGGTTATATGAAGGTCTCATCCCATTCACATTTTCCCTTATATGGATGAAGCCTCAAAAGTGTTGGAAAACCTAACAACTTCTCAACCTCGACTTCTAGTTGGTTATCAAAATCTTTCTCCCAATCCTCCACATGTTGATGAAGTGATTGATCATAATCTGTCTCCAATCAATCCCTCTCTCTCTAAACGTGAATCTCATGAGTCTGTTCCCAACCAACCATTGGTTGAGAAAATGGTTGAACCAATTCCATGTTTATTCGATCGTAATATTCCTGTAGAGAGTGAGGATCACACCACTCAGGTTCTTCTTGTTTCTTCTTATTCTACCTGACAAGGGGGCATTTCTCCCATTCCTTTGAATCCCCCTCCAAGAAAACATGCCATTGCCTTTGGTTGGAGTCTATCGACAAAACCTCATCTCTCTTCTTACATGCCTTTTAAGATCATGGTAAAGGCTTATGATAATAATATCCATCACACTATTATAGATGAGGGAGATTTTTTTAGTATTCTATCCTCCACTTCTCGACAAGCTTTGGGTTCCCCACAACTTGTGTCTGCCGCTCCGAATCTGTTAGATTTTAACAGAAGCACCAGTCAACCCTTAAGGATCCTTCCTCAGTTTCTTGTTACCTTGGGAGGAAAAATTGTATGTATTGATGTTATGGTTGTCATGGGCCCTTTGGACTTTAATTTTCTCTTGGGGTGAGACTATGTTTATAATATGAATGTTGTTGGGTCCACACTCTTTCAAGTGATGTGTTTCCCGCACGATGGAAGGATTATGACTATCGATCAACTTTCATTGGTTGGTCATGATTTGTCTTCCAATCATCCTACTTCCTTAAGAGTTTTGAATATGCAAGTGGTACCACCCCCACCACAGATTAATTATATGGCAACTTGTTCCATGCCGCATCTATTGATAATCTAGTAGGTGATATAGTGCATCATTTACTTGGGGTATTGGAGTTTGATCTTTCCATTGGATCCCTTGATATGTATCCCTTCCAGAGTGTTGTTCTTCCATCTGATGAGAACCTCTTGGAAGCCATGGTGTTTGGCATACTAATCCTTCTTGTGGAAAAAACGGATCTCCCGACCTCAAAGAAATCTAGTAACAAACAAGAAATAATTGTTACCTTTCCTTAGCTTACAATTGATTAAAAAAAATATGAGAGAGATCACTTATCGTTTATCGAAATGCCTATTGAAGTCCCTTTCAATTCCTTTGATAGTTAGCTTCTCCTTGATGCTTTAGAGTCCATTCCATTGCTTTCCACAACTTCTCCATGATGTTTTGAAGGATATCCCCATAGACAAAAACACAATAAGGATAAAATCATCTAGTATATAGCATAAAAGATAAATGAACTACTTAACTCAACATATATCATAAATTGAATCAATAACCAATCATAACCTATGTGAGTGATTAATGAATCCCACAAATGATATATGAGAACACATAATTAGGAAAGAACAATTGCTTTTATATTAATAAAATGGAGAACAAAATTACAACCTCAAATCCTTGATGTTACAAACCTCTTCTCACAATCTCCAACCCTCTCCTTGCATGAATAACCTCCTAGCCTTATGTATGCAGCATAAGCCTACTTTCAAATAGCCCTCTCCAAATCTTTGGCCTGTGTTTGCTTTATAGGCCAAGAGGAGGAGGTTTGGGATCAATTTCCCAAGGGATGAGAACCACAAATGGTGGGATAGGGATTCCACAAAGAAAGGGAAGTAGCTCCATGATGGGAGGGATCAGGGCTGAATAAGCATCTATTCAAAGCTTGTTAGTTGGAAAATATTTGACTAACAACTATTCTAGACTTTACTTTTTATTTTTACTTACATCAAGTCATGTGGGCAGACCATAGTGTTAGACAAAGCGTACTTATGCATAATTTATAATGGACTCTTGTGCACACACATAGAAATGGACTAGAGAACTGCACAGGAAGCCAAAAATAGGTTTTTGAGCCTTGGGATCTAGGAATTTCATTATCTTTGGGATTGTTTTGGTTTTAGACTTGCAGGGGAATGATTTGGAACACTTTGATGGATCGTGAAAGATCCAAAATGGAAGTCATTTGCATAATACGACAAAATGGTGTGTAACACATGGTCTCTTGGAGGCCATGATCTGATTTCGGAGCAGAGTTCCTTGTCTTGTGTCAAGCTCCTTAAAAAATGAAACAAATTCCCTTAAGAACAATTTTTTTTTCTTATGTCAAGCTCGTTAAAAAAGTGAAACAAGTTTCCTGGAGCAAAGTTCCTTTTCTTATGAAAATCTCATTAAAAAATGTAATAAGGTCCCATGGGCATAGTTCTTTTCATGTCTCAAGCTCGTTAAAAATTGAAACATATCTCCCTTTCCAATTTGAATCTTTGATTAGATCTCGTAAATTCCCAGTCGATTCTTTCACTTGATCTCGTAAATGAACCTTCATTCCATCCACCTATTAGTAACCAATATTGTACTTAGGTGAATGCAATGAAGCTCGAGGGGCATGTACCTCGAATTGAGTCACTATGCTGGGGGCATGAAAAATTATTTTAAGCATAGTTTTTCCTCTGTTTCAAGCTTATGTAAAAATGAAACCAATTTCAAGCATAGTTTCCCATGTTTCAAGCTCGTGTAAAAATGAAACCATTCTCACTTTATCTCGTGTGATTTCCACTTTATCGGCCTATTTCTTCTAGATGAGCCATTGGTTTTCTAATTCCATAGTCACCACTTGATCGGACGATCATATGCTTTCACTTGGTTGTCCAAGTTGTCTTGTCACTATTGAGCCCTTGGGCTTGTTTATTTATACGAAAATGAATGAGGGGCAACATCCTTGGAAAGAGGACTGCTTCCCTCTAAAATCTCAAAAAAAATGGATCTATCTCCCTTAGATCCTCACAATTCCTTGAGTGCATCGATTGCTAGTAGATCCTAGAGTGTTGGTGAGTGATCTTGCAGATCAAGTCAAGTTGTAGGTGAGTGCCTCCCACACCTCCTCTAGCTGCCTCTAATGTGTCTCTGCATATTAAATGCACTAAAAATGTCCTTTTCCTGCATACTAGCCACATTAGGCCACGAAGTATGACAAACATCCTTTAGTCCCCCTATTAACCACATTATAACCAAAAAAATATATCGATTAATGTGAGAAAAGATGAAATTATAGGTTGTAGGATAGAAAAATGGACCTTATAATATACCTATTGATGGGGCCCATCACTCACCTCCTCATGTCGAGGATAAAGATTGAAAGCTCGCTCTCAGAAGGAAGGAGCGCTAAGCTCATGAACTCTCTTTAGGTGCTCATCCTACAACAAGTCTCATAGTCAACTAAGTTCTTTGTCATGTAGAAATTTTCCCATGTCAACACCTTATAAATTTTGTTGAACTCAGGCAGACTCATACAAGGGAGGCTCTTATTTTTTGCAAACAACATTTTTGCAGCTGTGATTTTAACTATCAATATTTCTTACCAGACAAGCTAGTTAAGGAAAACCTTTGTAATCTCAAGAAGCTCTATAGGTTTTATTGGGTCGATTTCTAACCAAGGCAACTCATAACACCAAATAAAAAACACACTGAATATTTTTGGAACTATAATATAAATTTGAACCCTTACACACACAAAAAACAAGATATGTCACAAGTTGATCTAGTAGCTAATGAGAAAAAATAATTGTAGCCCACATGTGTGAGTCGTGAGAGAGAGAAATAATGAAGTCATTCATAAGTGATCCCTTCTAGGGCTAGAGTTCAGGCTTATTGGTGCCAAGGTGTGAGTAGAAGAACTTTAAAATCACCTCATAAGGGTTTTCCCTTGGGTCTCTGTCAATACTCCTCTATGGACCCAAATTTTCATCTTGGGGCACAAAAGTGGTCTCATGGGTCTCCAGGTGGTCAAAATGCCTATCTTCGCTTAACTTTTGGGATTTCAAGGTGGTGTTAGCCCTCCCATGTCTCAACGTGTGAGACCATCCTCCTCTAGGCCCTAGATTAGCTGCAAACCCCTCATGGAGTGCTAACTTGTTTAGGGCATGTTGGGTCTAGGTGCATCATCCCATAAATGTCATCAGTGTAAGGCAAAGTGCTATAAATTGTGGGTGTTGGAGGTTCCCATGGATATGTATGATGCTCTGCTACTACTTGGAGTCCCATGGCTCTCTATGCTCCACCTATGGGTGTCAATATTCTCCTCTAAAAGACTTGGGCCCCAATTAAGTTTCCCAAGGCATGATTGTTGAAGCACCTGACAATTACACACAATATCAAGTGCTATAAACTACATGATTAGGTACATTTAATAATTTTTGCACCTGAGTGAACCAAACTTGAAATTAATGAGCAATTTGACACTTCAAATAAGGCTTCCCTTCTAAAATTAAGGCCTTCAACTTCTAACGGTGTTACCTCCCTAGGTAGGAGTGATTAGTAGACTAGCCTATTAGGTGTTTCCAACCCCCAATGGGAAGTGACATGTCCTTGGTCCACTCTTCAATTGATAAGTGTCACGTGAATAATGATGGAACAGAGGAGAGAAGAATTCATGGCCAAGCGCCATGGTCAAAGGGACAAACTATGATGGGATTCTCATCTTGAGTGTATATATGTGGGGAGGGAGAAATCATGGATGCATGAGTTACACACTCAGATTTTGTTTTTCTGCCCCTCTTGTGCACCTTTTACTTTTTCCTGATTTTTCTTTGTATTATTACTCATAACTCAAAGGGTTAGAGCTTGCTTTGTATGATGTTAAATAGTTATTACCCCCTTAATGGTAAGACAACTCATTTCCCATTATGGGTTCAGACATGAAAGGAATCTTTCTCATGTTATGGAGAGAAACATGTTCTCAAGAACCAGATGATGGCCATAATAAGCAAGGTAGAGATCATGCTAGGTTTTTTCCCATGTGTTAATGTGTACATCCCGACCATTTTTGGATTTTGATCTTCTTTCGTTTTCTTTTGCTTGTGGCCATCATGTGATTTTTCTTATTTCTTTAGCTGCAAGTTTCAAACCCTACCCAAGTATGAGCATGTATGGTGCCAAATCTTAAAGAACCAATAGTCAGTTGAACCTGATGAAGGGAAGTGTAATACATGGCTTTTAACGTAACATGGAAAGCGACAAGTATGGAATATGGAGAGATGGGACTACACTATCTTAATTGGGGTTTCCCAAGTAGCTCCCCTCCTATACCCAATGGGCCATTAGGGTGGTCCCACTAGACTAGGATGAAAAATTAACCTCCCATTTAAGGCAGGGGAACAAGATCATGGTCAAAATACTTCTTTCTTCTAAGTTACCTCATATTCCATATCAAATGCCCAAAATACAAACAAACATAAGCACCTGATTGCAAAATGAATAAAGTACCTTTTGATTGGAAGCCACTTTCCAACATGTGCTCTTTCCAAATGGGTGAGGAAACATATGAGTGATGTAGTTGGTAAAGGTATGAATGGAAAATCACCATCAACTACTAATGAATATTAGGGGATGTTGGTTGTTGGCTAGAACAGATGATGGGAGAAACATTTCTCTTATGGTGTCACCCACTTTTGGTGGGTAACAGGCACAAGGGGAATGTACCACAATGTTGTGGCCACCAACAACCCCCCTCCTTATGAAGTGTCATTACTAATACTAAATAAGTGGGGACCCTTAGTAAAAAATTTAAAAAAATCAATTAGTGTTATATTTCTTTTTAGATAAAACTTACAACATCATGGACTTAGGGAAATACCTTTGGAGAATCTAAAAACCCTAAGTTTCATAATGAGGAAAGTAAATTCACTCCTTAAGAGAAATTGCATCTTACAAAGAATGATAGGATACCTTCTAAATAAGCCAAAATGATAAAAAACGCGAGAGTGCGACGAGAAAATCCATCGCATCGCATGCATTAAGAAGCACTCACATTAAAAAAACTTAAAATCACCGATATGCGATATCGCATATCGCAAAATCACATGAATTACACATAATGATTATAACGATTAAGCGATCTGCGATCTTGCGATCCGCGATCTTGCGATCCGCGATCTTGCGATCCGCGATCTTGCAATCTGTGATCTTGCCATCTTGTGATCCTGCGATCTTGCGATATTGCGACCAAACAACCTTGCGATAGAACAGCACGATGCAATTGCAGAACTGTGATACAGCGATCTGCAAAAAATCGCAAAACCTCTCCATTGCAGTTGGTTCTGGCTCATTATTCGAGAAAAAAATTTTAGGCCAAGAACTGGTCATGCGCTTTAATGCGAATTAATGAGTTATTGCCAGTTGTTAATAAAATGTGGTGTTGTGTTTTTCGAAGAACTAGTTCACGTAAGGTGGCTTGTTTTGCATATCTTCGGCATTTAAAGTTTTCTTGTCGTTATTTTTATCATTACTTCCACCTCAATTGTAAACTGCAGGAACAAAGGACGAAGCATTATATAGGGCGGTATGCAGGAAACTATGAGGAGGAAAGGCAGTACTCCAATGTCCATTTCGAAAGGCACACCTAATCCACTTAAGGAAGAGAAAGAGCCGCAGAACTCTTATGAGGCATCCATCACAGATTTCTCATATCCAGCCACGGTTGAATGGGTACTGAACGATGCTATACCAGAAATAGACAGTTTAATGCTCAGGGTCAAGAGCTCATGGAATCACTATTTTTACAAATTTTCAGCTTTATACCCGATAAGAGAAAAAGGCGCAAGAGGCGAAAAATGCATCAGGGAAGCCCAAATCAAGAAACAGAGGCAATTTCCGATGCGCGATTAGCGCTTAGTGCTAATCACGCATCGCTAAGAAAACTTGCTCGAAAAGGAAGGCTTCTAATTACTCAGTCACCTGCAAGCCCCGAAAATTGCAAGGAAGCAACGATAGAAACAAACTGGAAACAGAAAGCTAAAGCAGAAGCAATACGAGGGTTAACCAAGTTAAAATGGGATTATTACCAGGCATACATGGTAAAGCCACATAGTCATTGGATGACTCTCAAGTATATCATCAATTTTGCTGAGAAGATAGTGCCAGCTCTTGCCGATTCTGCTTGAGCTTAACTCAACCAAAGACGGAAGACAGTCAGCCGACTCTACTCAGGCAAATACTGAATGCTTGCGACGTTAAGGAGCAAATTTAGAAATAGTTAGATATTAGATTTAATTTTAGAAATAGTTTTACTTAGAAAAAGGACGGTCATTTAAACCAAATCCTTAATTTTTGTAAATAAGTTATTTCATTAGTAGTATTTAAACCCTTCTCATGCATTTAGAGAAGGGTCCAGAAATTTATCAAAAACTTATCCTCAGAACATGCACTTTTGCACCCTCAAAGGAGGCTTTGATGAATGAATGGAACAGGGTTTATTTGATATTTGCATTTGATATCTGCTACTGATGTTGCACTTCTGTACTCTTAGTGGATGTTAAATCAAGGAGAGATAAATCAATTGTTGCTTGAAGCTCATGAGTAAGACTAGTTATAAATGGTACTTTTATCTCTTAACCATTTCTGCTTATGCATTAAAGTGATATTCAGTTTTCAGTTGTTTATATACTGCAGTGTGGATGCCTGAGTTATATTTTGGCACTTTTGTACGGTGATAGCTATTTATTTATTCTTAGTGTATGAATAGCTCATTTATGCAATAAGTTTTTCACAACTGTTTCGTCTAACTTCTTATACGAAGTAGTTCATCTTTATTGAATTATTTTCTTATAATAGCTGAATGATCTTTATTACCAGTTATTGTTTGAAATCTTTTTAGATCGCATAGAAGAAAGATCACACCCTGGGTTAGCATAAATTTTTATGTTTTTCTGTTTATTAGAATACAACAGCATAGCATTAGATTAGGATTAGAACAGAAGTATTCCATTTAGAACAGAAATACCCATCTTTCACACACACACACACTAAATTGGGAAGCTGGTCCCATATCCCCAGTCGGACCCGCTATACCAAACGGATAAGGAGCTGCCAACCAAGGTCCGGACCGGGCGGGTATCCCCCTTGTTGTAGACCCGATTTTTGGGGCCTTCAACACACAACAAATTGACTCTTGATTTTAACATAGAATTGAATGTCCCATTAGCTATGCCAATATGATTCAATTACCTCATCTTCCTTTGTATTACTGAAAAAAATGATTCTCTCATATCCATCAGAAATACCCTTGGAATTTACATAAATAGATTAGAACTAAAGTCTAGTATGTTATTATGTTCCATAATTTATATATAAGTTGATATGGATAATGTTGGAAAATGTAACTAGGTACGATCTTCATTAATGTATTTGAGTCATCATGTAATGTACTTGTCAAAAGAATAAAGAAAATAGTATTTATTATTGTATCAATGACTTATTAAAGCATGGTTTCAAGCTTGGGTCATCATTATATTAGTCAAAGTCCCCATTGTGGGCCCCTAGGATTAATATTGAGTCAATAGAGTCATTATACATTTAAAGAGACCCTTCTTGGGCTTTAGAATCATGTAAAAAAAGTTTATTATTGAGTCCAATATAATTTATGTAACCTCCTAATCCAGTCGGACTAAAGAAGATCAAGTCGGCATAAGGGACACCAATTCAACCTCACTTGGAGCCTATAAATAGAAGGCGATCGAATTTGTTTGGAGCATATCATCTCAAGCAAGTTTGACATCTCTAGTGAAGCTAGAAAAGTGTGAAGAGGGTCAAAGAAGTCTAAAGGAAGTGAAAATTGGGTCAAGTCTAAGGAGAATGAAGAAATCAAAGTTTTAATGCTACTCTCTCTCTCTTTCATGCCCTAGTTTGGGAGATTGAAGTCTTCCAAGTGTTGTTGCTACCAGTTGCTACCTGATGTCGTAAGTTGTTGCATAGTCAAAGTTGATGGGGTGGAAGTTCTACTGCAAAGGGGTTGAAGATCTGGAAGGGTTGAATTGATGTGGAGGGAAGGTTTGGTCTATGTCTAGGTTGAAGAGTCTCAAATAATACTATTTGACTGGGTTTTCCCCTCGAGGGGGGTTTTGTCCTGGCACAGTTCCTACACCTTGTGTCTTGTGTTTTTGTGATCTTCATACACACATAATATGGTAATTTCTTAATGAAAGATAAGATAATAAAGAAGTAAAAAAAAACCAACATAACTCACAAGTAATTATCAAGAAAGATGAATCAAACGCTAATCTACTTGCATTGATTTCTCAACATGGTATCATAGCTAAGGTCAGGAAAAGTTGAAGATCACTTTGTTGGATTAAAAGGAACGACCACGAATTCTCCTTCTTTGATAAACTACATGAGAATGGGTATCAAAACTTCTAGAAGTTGGATCAAGAAGGTCATCTACTACTTATTCAACAAGGTCAAAAGTCAAGGGTTCTTGGCTGCTCTTACAGGTTCTCTTAGTAATGAAAATTCATGGATAATTGATAGTGAAGCATCAAGGCACATGATAGGAGAAAGTAAACAAATTCATACACAATCAAAGGATCCATTTTCTCATGCAATGGAATTGGGTGACAACAAAAGCTATGTTGTTAGAGGCATCAAATCAACATCATTGAAGCTAAAAAATGAATTGAAGCTGCACCTCAACAACATACTATATGTTCCAGGTTTGAAAAGGAATTTGTTTTCTATTTCTTGTTTAGAAGATAAAGGGGATAGAGTTTCTTTTGTTGACAGAAAATTATTGGTTTCAGGAAAATACTCTAGCATTAATAAAACTAGGGTTATTGGTGTTCGTGAAGGAAGCCTTTATAGAGTCATTACACCACCTCCTCAAGCTTTGGTTCACATGGAGATCAATCCCATTGAGATATGGAATAGGAGGTATGGTCATCTACATTATAAGGTCATCCCTACTCTTAGTCAATTAGTTCATGGCATCCCCAATATGAAGCTAGATCATGAAGGTGTATGCAAGGGATTCTCTTACGGAAAACATACAAGAAAGCCATTTCTGAATAGTGAAACTAGGTCTAAAGAGATATTAGAGCTCATTTATTTTGATGTGTGTGGGTCCATGTTTGATAAATATATTGGAGGTCATCTCTACTATGTAACATTCATTTATGATCATTTTATAAAGACATGACTCTACCTTCTCAAAACAAAAGATGAAGTATTTGATAAGTTCAAGGAGTTTAGATCCGAAGTGGAAACCCTAACCGAAAGAAATATAAAAACTCTAAGGCCTAACAATTGTGGGGAATACACTTCTAAAGAATTGATTACATATTGTAAGGAAGTAGGAATTAAGAGGGAGATCATTGTTCCCTATTATCTCGAACAAAATGGAGTGGCTGCAAGGAATAATATGTCAATTGAAGAAGACATTCGAACAATGCTCCTTGATCAAGACCTACCAAATTCTTATGGGGAGAAGCAACAATAATAGTCATGTACATTCAAAATAGAAGTCCTCATAGAAGTCTTAATAATGTAACACCCAAAGAAGTATTCACAAGAAAAAGTCCAAGTGTGGATCACCTTTGAATCTTTGGAAGTCCATCATAAATCCATGTTCCAAAGGATAAGAAAAATAATTTGGATTCTACAAGTATCAAGGGAATATTAATTCGATATAGTCTCTCCTCAAAAGCATATAGAATGTACATTAAGGAAGGAAGACATATTGAAGGAAACGGCCAAATTGATTGAAAGCTACATTAGAATATGTTGAAGGACATGAAGTTGCGAAAGCAACCTTCAAGGAAAGTAAAAGACCGAAGATATACTATAGTTATGTTGCATATATGACAAAGCTAATTGAAGTTGAACTATATACATTCAAGGAAGCTACTCATCAAGAAGTTTGGAAGAAAGTGGTGCGGGAAGAATATCAATCCATTATGAAGAATGGGGTTTGGGAAATTGTTCCTAGACCTAGTGACAAGATGGTTGTCACCTCCAAATGGATCTATAAGATAAAACATGATATTGATGGAAGTATAGACAAGTAAAAATATAGATTCATTGCAAGGGGTTTCTCTCAAAAATAAGGCATTGATTATGAAGAAACATTTGCACCCACAACAAGGTACAATACCAATAGATCTTTGGTTTCATTGACTACTACAATGGTTTGGAATATCCATCAAATGGATGTGAAGACCAAATTTCTAAATGGGACCATTGATGAGGAAGTGTATATCAAACAACTCAAAGGCTTTGAAGTTAATAGCATGGACTCTCATGTTTGTAGACTCAAGAAGGCCCTATATGGTTTGAAGCAAGAACCTAGGGCATAATATGCAAGAATGGATTCATATCTCCTTAGAATTAGGTTCGTAAAGAGTTTTTCTTATCTAAATCTCTACACTGAGGTCGTGAATAATGATTCTGTCATTATTTTACTATATGTGGATGATCTATTCATCATAGGTGTGGAGCGAAGAATTCAAGAACGCAAGAAGATATTGGTAGCTGAATTTGAAATGAAGTATCTAGGAATGATGCACTATTATCGGGGTCTAGAAGTATAGCAGAGACTTGGGGAGATATGTTTGGGGCAAGGAAAGTACATCATCAATTTTTTGCATAAATTCAGGATGATAGATTCAAAGCCGATGAATAATCCTATGTTCACCAATCTCAAGAAGTTGAGGGGCTCTAACTCTAGTCTCATGGATCCTACCTCCTATCGTTAGTTGTTGGGATCCCTAATTTATCTAGTAAATACTAGGCTAGATATATGTTTTGCAGTAAACATTCTTAGTTAGTTTCTTGCAGCCTCGTCATGCTCACTGGATATTTTCCAAACAAATATTAAGGTATCTTCATGGTACTATACATCACTACCTAAAGTACAATATTAAGGAAGTCAATCTAATTGGTTATACATATTCTAATTTGGGTGGCAGTGAGACCATTGGAAGGAGCACTACAAGAGGATGTTTTAGTCTAGGAGTTGATATAATCTCATGGATGAGTAGGAGGCAAGATCTCATTGCTTTAAGTAGTGCTGAGGTAGAATATGTGGTTTCATGTGAAGTAGGAAAGGAGATTGTTTGGTTAAGAAAGCTTCTGAAAGATTTGTTCGAGCAGTCTCTAGGTCCTACTATGATTAATTGTGACAATCAAAGTTATATCAAGATTTCTGGAGATTTCGGGTTTCATGTGAGAACAGAGCATATCAATAAAAAGTTCCATTTTATTAGGAACTTGGTGCAGGATGGGATCGTGAAGTTGGACTATGTCTCGACATATGAATAGGTAGAAGACATACTAACACAGTCTCTTCCTAATAAGAAGTTTGAATATTTAATAAGTATTCTTGGTTTAATAGATATTGTTAATTGTATTGATGATAAGGGATTGGAAGAGATTTGTTGAGGCTTTGTGAGTGAATCATTACTTGGGAGGACATCTGGATGGCACTTTGTGTTGATGTCTAGGTCCCAAAGTAGGGAGGGTGGTGTTAGTCATAGAGCTCTGAGTTTGGATATGCACCCAGGTCCCTAGGTTGGTGGTTGGAAAGTAACCCTGATGGTACCTAGAGAGGCTGAAATCTTGAGTCCACCTTAGTCCCACTTGGATAGATTTCCTTGGTCAAGAATCTAGTCTGTGGAATTATGGTGCCTAAACTGTTGAGAGACCAATGTATAGATTCATTGGTCAGGAATCTAGTCCATGGCATTACCGTGCCTAAAATGTTCATTGCATATAGTTTGACATCTTCCATTATATTTTTATATTATGAATACATCCCTAGTTAAGAGGGAGTGTTGGAAAATGTAACTAGGTTTGGTCTTCATTAATGTATTTGAGTCATCATGTAATGTACTTGTCAAAAGAATAAAGTATTTTATTATTATTATTATTGTATCAATGACTTTGGGTTTCATGCTTGGGTCATCATTATATTAGTCAAAGTCCCCATTATGGACTCACTGTACAGTTAAAGAGACCAGGATTGTACATTTATGTAACCTCCACATCAAGTTGGCCTAAATAATATCAAGTCGACATAAGGGACACCAATTCGACCTCACTTGGAGCCTATAAATAGAACGAGATCGTATTCATTTGGAGCATTTCATCTCAAGAAAGTTTGATATCTCTAGTGAAGTTAAAAAAGTGCGAAGTGGGTCAAATAAGTCTAAAGGAAGTGCAAGTTGGGTCAAGTCTAAGGAGAAGGAACAAATAAAAGTTTTGGTGCTACTTTATCTCTCTTTCGTGCCTTAGTTTGAGAGATCAAAGTCTTCCAAGTGTTGTTGCTTCCAGTTTTTGCTTGATGTCCTATGTTGTTGCATAGTTGAAGTTGTTGGGGTGGAAGTGTTGTTGCAAAGTGGTCGAAGGTCTGGAAGGGATAACTTGGTGTGGAGGGAACGTTTGGTCTATGTCTAGGTTGAAGAGTCTCAAAGAATAATATTTAAGGAAGAGATTTTTTGACTGGTTTTTCCCCTCGAGGGGGGTTTTTCCCTGGCATAGTGCCTACACCTTGTGTCTTGTGTTTTTGTGATCTTCATACACACATAATATGCTAATTTATTGATGAAAGATAAGATAATAAAGAAGTAAAAAAAATCCAACATAACTCACAAGTAATTATCAAGAAAGAGGAATCAAACCCTTATATACTTTCATTTATTTCTCAACAGAGAAACGTCTATGTCAATCAATGAAGCTAAATCTAGAAAAAATGAACTATAATCAAAAGGTAGAGTTGTTCTTTATGTAGAATTCAATATGAAGAAAAGTATACATTAAGCAAGCATGCTAAATCTAGATAACTATAGACATATTGAAATGTATGAGCCAAAATGAATATGAATACCTTGCTAATGATTGTTAGAAATATGTATCCATTGTAGCCCCATCTAAAAAGGAGGAACAAAGGAAAACCAATAAAAAATGGATCTTTGAATCCTTTTGGATTTTAGTACCCTCGTCCTTAGAAGCTCTAGGTAGAAAATCCTTATTTATGGATCATATATTCAAGATGTTATACTAATCACAACCTATATGTAACACCCCCTCTTAGGTCTACCCAAAGTTACCATTCCAACCGGGGCAAACATGAGGAGAGATGCTAATACAATCAGATTCGACCTCCTATGCCACCTTAAGGAAGTGGAATCGACAGAACATCATATACAGTCATCCAACATCATCAACAAAACCCTCAAGAGATAAGTCAACCACTCAGACAACATGTCCCTAGGTCCCACTACTATTCTGCAACTCTTATGCCATAGTCGCTCTCATGATATGGGAAAGGGAGTGGCCAACAACCTCAAGTCTCTCTCATAGGCCTACCTGCCAGTGACAGTGGACCAGAATTACCAGTTTTGTGTCAACGACCCCAAGAGTTAATCCACTTTTCTAGTCCAGAATCATGGCCTCTACCTAGAACTTATTGTAACTTCCAGAATTCATTAAAAACATAATAAAAATGTTCATAAATAAAAAACCACCCTCAAGACTAGGCCTAAGCACCCCCAACTAGGGCTGACATTCTGTTAAACAGTTGGCATCAATGCAACCTACAGGTCTAAGACTCAAGACAAAGCATAGATGATTGAAACAACTTATGAAACATAACAAGAAGGATCACCTCCTTCTCCATTGAAAAACTACATCATCTATTAGGTCTTGCATCCATCCATTTAACAACTACAAGTAAATATATGAATTAACCATGACATGAACCAGCCATTCATCCATGCTTATAACCAATATAAAACCATATAAATATTATAGATATGACAACCATTAAATCCACATATGAATCACTGCAAAATTAATAGAACTTAGTTTTTATTAATCATAGGCAAATCCGACCAGGTTCAGGACTTCCACATACCACCTGACCATAGACATGGTTGAACCAAATATCTCTTTCATCTAGTCACCCTCGTGCCATATGTTAGCACTTGAGATTTCACCTAGGCTGAGATAGACAAACCTCAAAGCTACATCAAACCATTTCACCTCGTAGCTAGCCCTACCACTTGAGATTTCACCTAGGCTGAGATAGACAAACCTCAAAGCTGCATCAAACCATTTCACCTCGTAGCTAGCCCTACGAGGTATGAGAAGGCTCTCTCAGGTCAAACTCGGTGGATTTTTCA
>APFE031735753.1:12883-34890 GCA_000404065.3 Pinus taeda | reverse complement strand
GCTGTTTGTTTCTCTGCTCCAAATATTTTATTATCCATTTTGCCATCAATAATTGTGTCTGCAGCGAATGAATCTCGGTGCTTTGCTCTCAGATGATATCCTTGAGCTCTGTGCTAGGAGAACCGGCATCAAGATCAATAACCGGAGCACCTGACACTCTCGCCTCAATCATGGGCTGCTTGCCCCTCTTTGCTACCTGTGCTGCTGTCGGCAACGAGGCACCTTCCACCTGATGTGGAGATAACACTCGCTGATCTGATGGTGATGACGAGACCCCTTCCACCTGCTGTGGAGAAAATACTCGTCGAGCTGCTGCAAACAAGGTTCTATGACCTCTCTAATATGTACACTGTAGTGGGGAAACAACATGTGTCGGCACAATAATCTCTGCCTGGTGTGATGGACCTCCCTCCTCATGAATGATCTCTGGCTCTGGCTGTGACCGTGATGGCGCTGTAAAGACCTCATGAGAAATGAAGTTTGCCCATGAAATGCCCTGCTGCCTCAACTAATAAGAAACAATAAGCTGAATGAGACCATGATGGCACAAGCTCCTATGCTGCTGGGCTGGGGACTGCCTCTGAAATACGGATGACATCCTCTGAATGTCCTGGAAGAAGTAAACCGGGATGTTCATCATCCTCACTCTGGTAAAGTGCATCAACATGCGAATGTGACAAGAGAAGACTTGTGAAAATCTTCCCTCGCATGTAAAGTACTGCATGATAAGCTTCATAATCGAAGCATATTCCGCCCGGAGGAATCTGAAAGGAAAGACCCCTGACAAGTGACTCACAAATGCTGGCCTGACATATGGCTCAAAATAAACAAAATCCAACAATTTGCGCTTGGGCCACACCTCTCCTACATTCGGTATCCCGGTAGCCTCTGAAATCATCTCTGGAGATAGTATAAAATTCACCCCTGCAAGAGTGACCTGTCCATCACGAAGGTGCAAAACAAATAAATGTGCCAACTCGCTATGATGCTAAATCTGAGCAAGCCTCTCACAGAACTGAAAACATGACATGTACCGAAAACCATTCATTGCCAAAGGACAAGCCTGCAATGCTGCCAAAGAAGTAGGTTCCTGTCTCCTATGGTGACCACCTTTCTTAGGAAGCCTCTGCTGTACCTCCATCTCTATAGATGATGAATGGTCATCACCTGGCTCATAACTCTCGGTGTCCGACATGGTTTTGGAACAAGACGAGCAAGCTGAAAGATAAATAGAACCGCTGCCTCTGCCTGCAAAATGCTGAGAAGTTTGCTGTTTTCAAGGGGAAAAAATCATAAGGGAAATGTTAGGGGAGGGATTTTTAATAAGGAATGGGAAATAAAAACAGGGATTTTTAGGAATATTTCACAAAATGTTAACATATCATCTCTTCTTTCAGGAAATCATTTGCAACGAAATACCTTATTAGGATTTTATCATAAGGGAAAACATGTATGATAGGTGACTGAGGGAAAGAACATATATTTCAACAGGGGGGGTATGAGACAACATTATTCACTTGAGTTTTTGTCCTTCAATGTGTCCTTTAATGTACCTCATGAAGCAAACTGTTATTTGAAAGGGATTCATGTACATTTGGTTGTAAGGGAAAGAGGGCTTCATTTGCATTTTTGTCAAAAGGAGATTGACAACTTCAAAAGGGAATGATAAAAAAGGAAAACAGGGTTTATTTTTGGGAAGCACAGCAACATAATTATGTAGACCAAAACCACAACAATATGTCCATTTTCGGAATATATACAACTGTATTCTTTAATTTTTCTTTTTATAAATATCATAACAGCAGCCTGCCTCTTTTTTTATACCCAACAATATCTCTGTTTTTCATATTTGGGTCATTTTGGCATTTTATTGTTATTTTTCTTTTCACATAATATTTGGTTTTTTTTTTTTTTTCCTTGCTGTTGGTCCATTTAATTTGTTTGCTGTGGGAAGTGGGAAGGGCATTTAGGGTTTGGTGAAGAAATTTGGGGAGGGATAGATTTTGTAGGAATATGGGATGGGAAACTTTGCATTTCTTGCAAATGAAATAAATGAAATAATAAGATAAACATGTAGCAACATTTGTGAATTTAATTGAAAAGGAAACAAGGATGGGATAAGAGGGATTTAACCTTGAGACAACACACAAACCCTAGCATATTTGCCTACATTAATAACAGCTAAATTCACCATTTCTTTTGCAAATCTTAAAGGAGAAAACCATTAGACATGTCATCATTCACCCATTCCTTGTTATCATGGATGAATTTAGAGCTTACCTGGTCGATTTGGCAGCTGGGAGAGCGATTTCAGTGATTAGACGGTTTTCTTGGCAAACCCAGCTCGAGTGGTCGCACCCCAAACTCAAGTGGTCGCACCTCTCTGAGTGGTCGCACCAGTTCTAGAAATGCACGGAGGGAGCAGCGTTGAGTGGTCGCACCCACCCAACTGGTCGCACCTCTATTTCGAGTGGTCGCTCCCCAGGAAATGACCAAAATTGCTGCAAAATCGCCTTCCTTTGCTCTCTCTTGTGTCTTGCAAGTTTGAAAATGCATAATGAGGCCATGAAGAGGGCTTTTTAGTCTTTATAGGTCCACATTGAAAAAAAATTAAATCATCAAACCCACTTTCTAATGTTGCATGTTTTGATATTCATTTTAACACTGTTTTTTTTTTTTTTTAATTTCACTTTGCCTGAAATTGATCTTTTGAGTGTTTTCACTTGGTTCTTTTTGCAGGTCGATTATCTGATGGACTCTGGTGAGGAAACCAGGGTTGTTGCCGGCATTCTGAAGATTTATGAAAATTTTCCTTATTTTTGCAAATTTCACATGACCTTGGGTTTAAAAACAGAGTTTTTAAATCCAAGGTATAAATGAGCTGTAGCTGATGAAAAATATCAATAGAACATAATTAGATACCTCCTTCTGGCTTGCTGGGGATTATTAGACTTTTGACTCATGACCTTGCAGTGATTTTGACCGAAACCCTAGACCTAGACTTGGGATTTCAAGACAAAAATGAAACAAGTGTGACACAAGTTTATTCAAATGACATGACTTGATTCCAGCGAAGCCAAGAAGGGAACAAGACCAGCTCCTCCATCAGTGTTATGGCATGCCTAACGGGATGCAAAAACTGATGCTGATGAGACACCTACATATGCATATGCAAAGAGCTATTGATCACCGATGGAGGGCTCAAGACCGACACTAACACCATATTTCAAGCATGAATGTGGGATCTCATAGAACAACTAATCCAAGAACCACCTCCACCCTCATTCAACCATGATCACACCAAAACTGGTGCTTCGGTCACAACCGAACAGAACTTGGAATGCCATCTCGAATCCATCACTATCCTTGAGGAATTTTTCATCTCCTTGTCTCTCAAGATTTACCGCAATCCAAACTCGGATCACTAGGCCCTAAACGGAGACTTCTCCCTAAGGATTTACCATGTATCCTGCCAAAACTGGTCAAGGGATTCCTAGGCCTTTGGGAATGAACCTTGATACCACCTCCACCCTAGATTTCAAAATCCATCTGGAAATTCCAAAGTTCCAAAACTGAAATAAACATCCCAACATACCATGGCATTCGGAAAAAGGCTATGCTAGGCTGAAATCCACTGTCATAACCCAAAAAAACCATGCCACCAGCAGCAAGAGAACCATACACCAACATGCAAAGCCATGCATGTCCAAACCAGATAGGAAATCACACATGCAAAAGCTTAACCGCAAGTATTCCTGCTGAAGTTGCTTGATCCTACTCTTCCTTCCTTGATCCTTGCTTTCTTTTCCTTTCCTTTCCTTGCTTTCCCTTTCCTTTGTTTCAAACTGGAGTGCTCCAAGAAAATTCTAAGTGACCAAGAGAGTGTGAGAGAGAGAGAATAATGAGAGAGCTCCAAACTTGAACTTGAAAAAATCTTAATGCTAAGTAACCTGCCAACTTATCCTCATAAGCCTTTTTATCAATGAGGCCTCTAATTTCTTCATTTTCCATTATTTTCCTCCATTTTCCTCCTCACATGCAACCAATGACCTTTCACCTTATTTTTCTCCTAATTTCTTTTATTTTCATAAATAAATGTGCTAAAAATGCCTTTTTGCCTTTGCCAATTTCCTTAGCCAAAACACACATCTAGTGATGCCCACTAGGATATATTTGCCCAACATTCAACTTGGAATACATATCCCTTACCCATGGTCTTATTTTTCCTTTATTTACTTTATTACATGAAAATTTCATTAGGGATATTATAGAACCCTCCCCCTTGGGGGAACACCATCCTCGGTATTAAACCACGCCAAGATCTTAGTAGAACCGCTGAAAACAAGCATACTACCCATGGAGCTTTATAACCTATCACGTTGCAGTATTTACAATGAAAGACCTGCTCAAAAGCAAAACATCATGACAACATGACCAGATAACAACCATACCACATCCTGGAGATTTATAACACAACTCATTACGGTATTTACAATAACCACATATACAAATAGGTACATTTTTTAAACCAGCAAATAAAAGGATACGATTCCCGTATCAATCAACAAGGGAGTCTAGAGGATCACACCTCCACCCTCAAAGTAATACCAGGATTCACCTCCTTCCAAGGAAGTCCATAATCCACTACCACATTCAAAGTTGCATCCAATATCCAACGCTACAATCCTACACCACTTGTCCTCTCAGTGAACAATTACTGGCTCATTGTTCCAGGGTGCACTCCTAATGTTCATCTAATTCCATCTGGAAATGCTAATGACTAAAACCAATATATCTGCGACCTTCCCTTCTCTGCTAAATAGTCCCTTGGGAAATCTGATCACCCCCTTCCGTGCAGTCACTCACCTTCCAAGTTCCCCGAAATCCCTTATCCTGGGTGATCCATCCCTTGGCAAGGCTTCCTCGCATCAGAAGATACAAAACCAAGGCATATACATGCCTCAAAACCATCATACCGGTCATAACATTCTCATGGCAATAAATGGATACAATGGGTACCAGTGTCCCACAATGGCTCTGCTCCTGAAGTGTTTTACCAGCATACTGCTACATGTTCCAATTTCTTTTGCTACTACTGCTAATTCTTGCAGTCAAATTGAACCACCCAACTGGGCATGTTCATGCATTCCTGTTCTAAGCACATAATTTCCATTAGATTCAAATAAATTGAAATAACCTCAAATCATACCTCATTAGTAGCTCGTCAATAAGGTACACTTGCAATTATGTTTGCTCCCTGTCATAATAAGTCGAACTAACTATTTGATAAAAACATCATGTATAAGCATATCACATATGGTTAGCTCAAAACACAACCATCACAGATCAACATCATAAATCACATGTAACCATTATAAACCAGAATCATAGATCACATATAATCATCATATACCATATTCATAAGTCACATGCATAATAAAACTGAAATAAAATGTTGATACTTATCCTTTCATCAATCCTTAGCTTCTACCTTTGTCTTTATTCCTTACGCACTATGGATCGGTTACCACACTAGACAAACACCCAAAGCCTTCTCCTCAACCATGTGCACATACACATAGTGTGCATCACACACATATAACTACACATGTCATACAACACCATGAAATACATGCATCTACACCATTACCATATGTACCACATGTACACAGTACCACCTGTACATTGCAACCACCTGCACAACGTGTGCACAGCATCACATGTACACAACACCACCTGCACAACGTGTACACAATTCCACATGTACACTACACCACTGTACAGCGTGTACACAATACCAATTGTACACAGCATCACATGCATGGCATGTGCACGAAACCACATGTACATAAAATCACATGCATGACATGTACACATAACCACATGTACAACATGTACACGACACTACTTGTACAATCATGCACACAACACCATATGTACATAGCACCATATGTACAACATGCATAGAACACCAAATATATATAGCACTACATATCCAACATGTACATAGCATCATTTGTACAGAGCACTGCATATCAAACATGTGCACAACACCATATGCAGACAACACCGCATATCCATCATGTACATAACACCATCTATACCCAACACTACATATGCAATATTCACACAACACTATATGTACCATCTCGTACATAACATTACATAAACAACATGTACACACACTATGTATACATAACACTGGATGCGAAAAACATCATAGATGCAACATGTACAACATATACAACATATGCACAACAATAGTACCTCACATCCAAAAGCACATTGTCTCTACCAAGAAACCTTGCTCCCAGTGTCTTATCTATGCTTGTCCCAGCATGTCACAGACCAAACTGCTTTCATTTTGCTGATGTATCCTTCCATAATACCTGTCATAGACATAAGAATAATACAAGTATACAATATCAATTCATATCCACATGATATTGACCTCGTATATTTGTTGTGACTACTCTTCCCACTTGATTCCTCATGAACCAAAAATCTCTTCATGCCATTCACTTGCATAAGAAATCAATCCTCCACAAGAATGATCCCTAACAACCCTGTTAGATAGTGACAACATACATTCATACATATATAATCATTAACATAAAACAATCATCATCCTGACAGACAATGATATACATACATACATGCATACATTTATAAACATTAGCATAATCATGATCATGACATAATTACCAGATAACATAAGGTCTAGCTTAAGAGAACTTCCTTTATTCGTGTACAACATGTACAACATTGAGAACAATCGTTCCCAACATAGCCAAGGCATCTGACACCTTAGATCCATTTACTTTACCTTTTCTATTTACCTTTCACATGTTTTTACTGCCACCGTTCGTTTACCACTATGGACCAACCAGTCCAACTGACTGTCATAGTCTTACCTTCCACTGCGCTTACTCATGCACAAAGCTTCATCTAAGTCTTACCTTACCTATTGGGTACCACATGACTCTCCCCAAGCTCCACTAGCTTTCCTCTTTCCCAACCAATTCCCAAGGCTCAAAACAATAAAAGGAAAGAACAAAAACAACAACAAGAAGACCATGAAAACCAAAAGCAATACAACACTGCAACAAAGTGGCATAGCTATGCACCAGACACACGCAAAATCGCAAATCAAGTGCAACAATCACAAAATACCAAAAGCACAAGACTAACAACAGACACCATCACTCAATCCCCATGGTTCCCATTGCTTCCAAAGGAAAGCTCAACCTGAGCCTTCTTCAAGGTTCAAGAACAATCTCTCTTGCCATGCAACTCCTTACACTATACTTCCATAAACACATAATTTCAGTCCATAAATAAACATAACAATAAATCAATTATCATATATTGTCGTGTCAAGCTTGTTGCCTTGCAACAGAACACATCCACGCCATCTCTGAAGGGAATCCAATTATCTTGACATATCCACATGTAACTAGAGACTAGCTAATATATTTGTCAAGTACATGTTCATGAATCTAGCACATATCCACATAATGTCAACAAAATCAAGGTTAATAAGACTCCTTGTATGCAAAGAACTCATTTGTTTGGAATTAGGGTTTCCAAACCTAGCCAAAGAAATTCTTTCCCAAATCCTTTCTTTTACCTTTTTCCTTGCTGCAATCGAGGCTTATTATGTGTTGCCACATCACCCCGTTGTTAGTTATATCAACACATTAACTATTACCTTGTCACACTAATACCAGGCATGTTTTCTGCAACTACTCACACATGTCAACCATATGTTCCACATATAAAAACAATCATACCTATCAATTCAAAATCAACCTTTACCAGGACTAACAATCATTTCATAATCCATAGTCAACTCATAGCCATCAGTCATAATACATAATTCTACAACTATCATCTATCATACTCAAGTACATGTCAGCTATCTCAACTCATATGTATTAGCACAATCATCTTAAAACAATATCATTTGAACACATACTCATATTATGAAATTCATCAAACATTCAACCAAATTGCAACCTACCATGTTAAATAAATCAACTATACGGCATAATCAAATAGTTAAGCACCAAATATACATCATAAGCCAACTCGTACCTTACTATGTCTCAAGGGAGGCTATCTTGTCTGCATAATCAATCTAGTTAGCATGATATAACTTCACAACGTATCAACTCAAACATAAATAAGATCTCACTATCCATCACAATCACTAACTAACATGTTTACATCATAACGCATACACAATTATCATTCACACATATGCAAATTCAATCTAGATTAGTACAACACCATATCACAAATATGTCGACTCATACCTGACTATCGTAACCATAACCATCTGCATAGGCCAATCCAATTTAGCATGATACATATAACATCAAGGTATAAATGTTATAACCCTAATCATCAAACTAACTATCATCTAACAACAACAAGTTAACCTGCAACATACTCATCAACAACATATAACATAATCATGTGATTATCTAATATAAAACAACAATAGAAATGCATACAACTACAGGTTACTATCATTCTTGACTATCTGACACATGTGCATATAACTACACTAATCAACTAACATATATAATGAATGTAACCATAACATCAAAATACATGTACATAACCCTAATTCATATAACAATCATTGAATTACATACCTACATGCCAAACATACAATACCTGTATGATGATTTGCTCTTACCCCAAAGTCCAATGTTGCAACCTCATTATGATGCTCTCCATCTCCTACTCTATCTCAGCCAACACATTAGCATCATAACATACCAATACCACCCTCTTGACCTAAATTGGATATCATGACTTCATAAGGCATGTTTGACCTACTATTCATGTATAATTATAACCAAGACCATACGTGCATGACCACAACCATTACTCCATTGTACACATTGCCTCATGCAGCTATCAACCTGCATAAGTAATGCTTAATCAACTACACATACACATAACCACATGTAGTCGAGCATAAGTGATCAATTCTTGTAATCAACATACAAGACTGATGCATGTAATCAAATAACCAAGAATTCAACCCAACATGTAAGGATGTAATCAAGATGCATAGACTCATGTAACTAGTCATATACTCATCACAATACATTCCAAAAATCAGCATCAAGCTCCTCGTGATAACCTTGCTACAACCATGATCAACATGATGCAATGCAACAAACACATGGAATGCAAGTGTAAGAGACACACATGCAACTGACATGCATGCATGACCAACACTTTCACCCAAGGAGAGTGCAACCACGCTCTAATACCACTCTATAACACCCCCTCCCAAGTCTGCCCAAAGTAACCATGCCAATCGGGGTAAACATGAGGAGAGATGCCACTACAATTAGATTTGAACTTCTATGTCACCTTAAGGAAGTGGAATCAACGAAACATCACACACAGTCATCCAACATCATCAACATACCCTCAAGAGACAAGTCAACCACTCAGACAACCTATCCCTGGGTCCCACTATTATTCTACAACTCTTAGACCATAGTCGCTCTCATGATATGGGCAAGGGAGCGACCAACAACCTAAAGTCACTCTCACAAGCCTCCCTGCCAATGACTGTGGACCATAATTGTCAGTGTTGTGCCAGCGACCCCGATATTTAAGCCACTTTTCTAGCCCATAATACTGGCCTCTGCCTAGAACTTGTTGTAACTTCTAGAATTCATTAAAAACAATAAAAACGTTGATCAATCAAAAATCACCCACAGGACTAGGCCTAAGCATCCGCAATCAGGACTAACATTTTGTCAAACACTTGGCATCAATGCAACCTACATGTCTAGGGTACAAGACAGAGCATAAATGACTGAAACAACTTATGAAACATAACCAAAAGGATCACCTTCTTCTCTATTTAACTACTGCATCATCAATTAGGTCTTTCATCCATCCATTTAACAGTTACAAATTAATATATGAAATAACCATGGCATGAACCAGTCATTCATCCATGATTATAACCAACATAAAACCACATAAATATCAGAGTTATGACAACCATTAAATCCACATATAAATCAATGCAAAAGTAAGAGAACTTAGCTTTTATTAATCATAGCCAAATCCGACGAGGTTCGGGACTTCCACGTACCACCAACCATAGACATGGCTAAACCAAATCTCTCTTTCAGCCAGTCACCCCCTGTGCCATATTCCAAGCATGAATGTGGAATCTCATAGAAAAACCAATCCAATAAAAACCAAGGGAATCCATAGTTTAAACCACCTCCACCCTCATCCAACCATGATCACACCAAAACTAGTGTTCCAATCACAACCAAACAGAGCTTGGAATGTCGTTCGGAATCCATCACTACCATTGAGGAATTTTTTGTCTCCTTGTCTCTTAGGATTTACCACAATCCAAACCTAGATCACTAGGCCCAAAACCGAGATAGCTCTCTCAAGATTTACTGTGTATCCAGCCAAAATTGGTCAAGGGATTCCTAGGCCTTTGGGAATGAACCTTGAGACCACCTCCTCCCCGAATTTCGAAATCCATCTGGCAATTCCAAAGTTCCAAAATCAAAATAAACCTCCCAACATACCATGGCATTCAGAAAAGGCCAAGCTAGGCTGAAATCCATTGTCATAACCCGACAAAACCATGCCACCGACAGCAAGAGAACCATACACCAACATGCAAATCCATGCATGTCTAAACCATCTAGGAAATCACACATGCAAAAGGTTACCTAAAAGTATTCTTATTGAAGTTGCTTGATCACGCTCTTCCTTCCTTGATCCTTGCTTGCTTTTCCTTTCCTTTCCTTTCCTTGCTTTCCTTTTCCTTTGCTCCAAACTAGAGTGCTCCAAGAAAACTCTAAGTGACCAAGATAGTGAGAGAGAGAGAGAGAGAATAATGAGAGAGCTCCAAACTTGAACTTGACAAAAGTTTAACATTGAACGAGCCTAATACTTAACAACCTACCAATTGATCCTCATAAGCCTTTTTATCAATGAGGCCTCTAATTTCTTCATTTTCCATTATTTTCCTTCATTTTCCTCCTCACATGCAACCAGTGACCTTTCACCTTACTTTTCTTCTAATTTCCTTTATTTTCATAAATAAATGTGCCAAAAATGCCTTTTTTCCTTTTAATTCCTTTGTCTTTGCCAATTTCCTTAGCCAAAACACACATCCAGTGATGCCCACTAGGATATATTTGCCCAACATTTAGTTTGGAATACGTGTCCCTTACCCGTGGTCTTAATTTTCCTTTATTTACTTTATTACATGAAAATTTCACCAAGGCTATTACACTATAATCTCCATCCATTTTGGGGAAGCAGCTTGGTCTTCATCACATTCTCAACTAACGATCATCCAACAAAGTAATTTGATGTCTCTTCAATTTAGGGAATCATCCAAAAATCCTTTTAATCCTTATGCGTCTTTCGAATCCAACCCCAAAGCCTCCATGTACAAGCTTTAGATGCCATTTAAGAACCATTTCGTATCCTTTTCTTAATATCAACTTGAATGCCTTATTTCTCCCTCCCCTAGTTTGATGATGGTGAACCAACCTAAGAAATCCTCATCACATCTAATAAGGGTAATCATAAGGAAGAAATCCCAACAACTACAAGGAAGTAAGGATGTCAAAGAAAATTCAAAAGAATCAACCCTTAAAGAAAAAACATTCCATATTAAGTCATTGATAGAAATCATGCCAAGTGGAAGCTATAGGTACATTCTAACAAAAAATATAGGATTGAAAGCGCCAACAAAAGCAAATGGCAAAATAATGTTAGTTGCCTCCTAGAAATATAGAGAGGTAACAAGCAAATATAAAGTAGAAGTAGTAAGGAACGTTGTAAGATCTAAACCTTCCAACATTCTTCTACTCTAGGAGACTAAATGAAAAGAAGCATAAATGTTGGAAGTTAGAAAGAAATATTGGATAATAAGTGGAGTGGAAATTAGTTCAAGAGGAGATTTGGATGAGATTTGTACTCTATTGTAAATGCAAAGTTTGTGGTGGTCCAAACTATTTACTCCCAACGCTCACCCTGCATATACCTAGTAAAGTGAGTGATTTGTAAAATGTAAACACCCCCTCTTAACCCCAAACCCAACCAAATTTAGAAGGAGGTGGTTACTTTGTTGAACCAACTCCCAAGGTATAGTTATGGGAATGTGAGCTAAATTTTTTGACCTTTTTTTACTTTTCTAGAATTTCAAATAAACAACATCATTGTGTTCATATCATCGAGATGATTCCAATGATATAAATTTCACCTCAATCGGAATTATGGATCAAAAGTTATGTCCCTTTAAAAATGGCCAATTACACCTCGCCACATCATCATGACACCCAAGCAGCACTTGATGTGCCCACATGGCACTTATACACCCACGCAATAACCCATGTGGCAAGAACAGTCCCTAAGGAAGGTCAGGGTTGGCTCTCCCTCCATGGTGCAAAAATAAATTTTAAGAACCGGGTCTGACCCCATTGACCTCTAACCTAGGTCGGGGTTGGCCCTAGTACACTTGGCATTGCATTTCATTGGGTTGTGGTGGGTCCAAATCTCGACCACCCAGACCTCCCAACCCCTCGACCTCTTGATCTATGGGCATAGAGAATTAGGTTGGCCCACCAGATGTTGGGCCTTCTAGGCCAACCTCCCGACCTCTAACTTGGCCGACCTGCAAAAGCAAATTTTAAGTTTTAACTTAGATTTTTCTAGTTTTCCAACTCTTTGACAAGGCAATTCCTTTTATAACTTTTCAAGCCTTTCTAACAATACTTTTAGCAATAGAAAATCATTAAATTCATATGGAAAATTGTGAACAAACTTATGAAACAATCCATCATAGGCATGATAACAAATTAACAACATTTTCAAGTGCATTCCTTTCAAAAATACAGATATTTGTACTAGCTCATTAACATAGCAAAAACTTGCCTTCTTGGCTCATGCATGACTAATTAAATGATAGAATTCAACCACAAGGAATAGAATCAAGATATTCTTCCCTTCAATTAAGAATATACCCCTCAGCATGCAATAAATCTGCTAGTAATTTTACAACAAACTAAACATACAATCATCACAAGATTTCAAGTATTTCTAGCTTATTTATTGACATTGATGAGCACTCATTTCTGCCAGTGAAACCCAACACCATAATAGTGAAATACTATTCATCCAATATATTAGTACAAGACCATTTATCTCATACATTTCATATATTCATCTATCAATTGAAACAAGGACTCCAAAGATTGATCCATCTCCACCCAGCAATTGAATTAAAAACCAACAAAATACACAGGGACTCTAGAGACTAGCAGTCTCCGCCCTTCAAACACAGCATTGTGGTTCCACCCAATGTAAGGATCTAGAACACACATTTAAATCAACATACAACAAATGGACATCCATAAATCCTTCAGGAATTTTACAGGATCAATTCCTCAACCCTAGCCCTTTGGGATTTCCTTAGAAACACCATCTCCACCCTCCAGGCCACTAGGGACTCGAGAGGAAATCAATTCCTTACTTGGTTATTTATTCCATCTCCTTTTCCAACTAAAAACTCCATTACTTTCAATTGTTCAACCTCTCTTGGTATTCAAAGCTATCTCTGATTTGTTGCTCATATGTTCTCTCATTTTCCAACTCTCCCTACACCCTTTTTTCTCTTCTTGTTGTTTCCAATCTTTTCTAGAAATTTGATTTTCCTTTTCTTGACTTTTCAAATTTCCTTGACCTTTCAAATTCCTCATTTTAATTTTTTGTACATTAATATTATTTTCAACAAGTAATCACCCCATCCCCCTAGAATTTGTGTCCCATTGCTCATCCCTATTTATTTTTATGATAATCTTTAGATTGCATACATAAATGTAACTACTTGGAGCTATCACAAACAACTCCCCTTTGGGGAAACACCATCCTCAGTGTTCTTATTCCATGTGCAACACCAAAAATGTTTTAAATCATATGCACATACTATTTATGGATATTTATATACCCAACTCTACATAGTATTTACAATTATATACATTTGATTCAACCAACAAATAAAGAAGGATATGTTTCCCTCATTGAATCAACCATTTCCCAAGTGGATTCTTATGGTACAAAGTGCCTCCACTGCACTTTAACTTGCTCTATTTCTCAATTGTGGAGCATGAGCCTCCTCTATACTATAATGCAAAGTGGGTATGGTTGGAATTCTCCCTCTGGTTCCACCTATAGCATATACCAATCAATCACATGATAAGAATCCTGTACATAACTTTTAAGCAAACAAACATGGAAAAAATCATGGATTTTAACTGATGAAGGTAATCCCAGCCTATAGGCCACTTGTCTTATCCTCTCAAGTATTTCAAAAGGTCAACAAAACAGTGGTGCCAGCTTGGCACTTGACCCAAACTTCGAGGAAATTTTCTTGGGTTTAATTCTTAGGTAAACATGTTCCCCAACTTGAAATTCCTTTTTCACCCTTTGTTGATCTACATAGCTCTTCTGCTTGTCCAATTCCACCTTTAAATTCTTCTTAATGATTTGCATTTGTTACTCCATCTCTTTTAGCATATTAGGCCCAATAAGGACCCTATTAACTGGGTCACTCCAGATGATAAGAGTATTACAACTCCTTCCATACAATGCCTCAAATGGGCTCATATTTAAGGATTCTTGGTACCCATTTTTGTTTCAAAATTATACAAGTGGAAGGTACCATTCCCACTTCTTTTGTTGATGCATCACATACATCCTCAACATGTCTTTCAATATTCCATTTTTCCTCTTTGTTTTCCCATCTATTCATGGATGATAAGTTGTACTGAGAGCCAATTTTGTCCGCAATCCTACAACCAATTCCTTCCAAAACTTGGAAGTAGACTTGGCATCTCTACCTAAAATGATTTCCTTAGGAACTCCATGCAACCTCACAATATCCTTTATGAAATTTTGAGCCACCTCACTAGCTGAGGTTTTTTTATTTCATTGCTACAAAGTGAGCTACCTTGCTCAACCTATCAATCACCACCATAATTGCATCATGTTATTTTTAAGTTCTTGGCGAATCAATTATGAATTCCATGGAGATCACTTCCCACTTCCATTTTGGAAGGGAATGGGCTGCAATAATCCTATTGGATATTTACATTCAACCTTCACCTGCTGATATTCTATGCATTTTACAACAAAACCAACCACCTCCTTTTTCAAATTAGGCCAATAATAAGACTTCTTGATAGCTATGAGAGCCTTTTGGTATTCTGGATGGCTGGAATATGGTTTTGGATGATTCTCTTTCATCACAAGCCTCTTCAATTCATCATTATTTGGTACATATATTATGTTCTTGAAACTATTTGGACCCTCATTTGTGAGATGATATCCCTCATCCTCACCATATTGTTGCAGATTTTCCTTCACTTGTTGATATTTCTCATCATGTTGTCTTGCATACTTGATTCATTCTACTAGATCCTTTCCACAAGAACTCATGGATGTTATGTGATTCAATTCAATTCTTTTACTAAGTGCATCAATTCTCATTGCCTTTGATGTACTTGATCTTGAATCCAAATTCACTAAGTATAGATAGCCATCTATCTTGCCTTGCATTCAATTTAGGTTGATCAAATAAATATTTGAGTCCACCATGATCTATCATGAGCGTGAAATTTCTACCAAAAAGGTAATGTCTCCACATATTCAAAGCATGAGTAATGGTTTCTAACTCTAAGTCGTGAGTCACATAGTTTTTCTCATGCTCATTTAATTTATCTGACTCATAGCAGACTATCTACCCTTCCTACATCAAGACTCCACCGAGCCCTTCCTTGCAAGCATATGTACAAACCACAAAATCTTTGTCTCAATCTGTGATCCTCAACACGGGTGCATTAGTGAGCAATTATCTCAACTGCTCAAAGCTTGTTGCACATTCAACTGTCCATTCAAACTTCTTTCCCTTCCTCTACAAGGATGTGATAAGATGGACTATCTTGGATAAATTTATGATGAACCTCTTGTAGTAGCTTTCCAATCCCATGAATGATCTAATTCCAAACACATTTTTCGGTCTTCGCCATTCCATAATAGCTTTGACCTTTTCCGAATCAACTGATATCCCTTCCTTGGAGACAATTTTCCCCAAATAGTGTATCTGTGTTTGGAAGAAATCACAATTGCTGAGATTTGCATAAAGCTTGTGCTATGTTGGGAACGGGATCCACCAAGGACAATTTTGGGGATAAAAGCCCATGTTTTGGGTCGAATTTTGTAATAAAGTTGTAAAGTCTCTGAATTTTGTGGTCGCAGAGCGCAAAGGTGTCATGAGTCATAAGGGGTTATCCGCCCTTATTTTGTAAAGTAAAGTCGGCTATAAAGATCTACCCATGGTCTGCGAACCATGGGATTGTATAAAAAGAGCTAAGTAAGTAAGCTCTAAGTAGTTCTGAGGAGTCATAAGTTGTAGAAGAAGTCTTGAGCAGTAAGGAGAGAAGTCTAAGTTTCGGGTCTTAGTGTAGGTAGAGGCTCTGCAGCTGAGTGCGCAAAAGCCTAGGGTAGAAGTCCACAGTTGACTGCGTGGACCCCTACAATTGTGTGCGTAGGGCAGATAGACTCTGTAATCATCTGAAGATATCAATAAAGATAATTATTCTACAAATTCTTTTTTGTTTTCGGTTAATACATCTTGTCATAGTGTGTATGAATTTCATTTATAATACTTATGGGATGCGTGAATGTATGTAATTACAATTGAATTTCATTTATAATGTGCTAATTGTGATTGTTTAATAAGACAAGTAAGACACTTAAGCTAGGTTGGGGATCTGCACGATGCACCCTAGCAGCGTGAAAGTACCTAAACCGCATGTTAGGGTTGCACGAAGGCCAATCGTACCCCTTCGTGGAGGTATTGAATGGCGGAATAAAGGGCTAGTTAGACATAGCCCTAGAACTTGATGACCTGCGCAAAAGCAGGAATAGGAGGAATAAACCGACATCACAACCATCTCAAGGTACGGAAACTCAGTTCCAAAATCCCCCCATACTACTTCGAGTGAGACTTCGATTCGCGCTCCACGGGCTGATGTCGAAAGGGTCAGTAGTGTAGGGATTTGTTTGGCTAACCAACGTTGAACCTAGGTCAGGCCCCACCAAGCCAACATGGTCCCTCAATAATTGAAGTACTACAACTAAGTGCTTCTCATGATCTTCTTCAGCCTTCAAATATACCGATGTGTCATCAAAAAAATCCAATCATAAAATTGTCCAAGTAAGCACATAACACATTGTTCATTAATACATGAAAGTGGCAAAGGCATAAGTAAGCCTAAAGGGTACCACTACAAACTCATAGTGCCCATATCTTGTCTGGAAAGCAGTCTTATGGATTCTTCCTCTTTAATGCACACTTGATGATATACAAACCTCAAAGCAATCTTGGAGAAACAAGTCATTAATCCATGGCAACATATACTAGTTCTTGATTCTCACTTTGTTCAACTACCAATAATCAATGCAAAGTATGAGTGCCCCATCATTTTTCTTCACAGATAATATTGGAGCTCCTCGTGGTGACACACTTAACCATATGTAACCTTTATCAAGCATATCTTTAGTTGTAGCTTTAATTGAACCAACTAAGGTGTACTCATCCTCCAGACACTAATTCGATTGAGAAATCAACTTCTCTATGAGCAGGAATCTTGGAATATCAAGTTAAAACACATCTCTGAATTTTTGCAACACATGATACTTTTGTAACACTTCAATTTCTTCTTTCCCAATGTTATCATTGTCTTTTCCATCTCTAAAAATTTGTATATCAAATAATTTGCAGCCTTTTCAACCTATGCTTAGCTTGCGTTGTTCTAATTAGTCTTACTGACATTAGCTTTTGCATACCCTACAAGATTTTTCTTTCTCTAACCTCATCCAGGCATTCAATTGCCTTTTCATAGCATTCACATTTAGTTTTGTACGTGTACAACTAGTTCATGCCTAATAACATGTTTTATGCACCCAATGGTATCAAATTTAAGTATGTTATTTGTAACAACTCTTCGTTTATTTTCCATGTAAATAAAATAAGACCAAGGTCATGGGACAAATATTCCAAGATGAATGTTGGGAAAACATTATAGTGGGCATCACTTGTAATTAATTAATGGCTATGGAAATTGGCAAAGGCAAAGAGGTAATAATTGACATTTATTTATGAAAATAAAGGAAAATAGGAGAAAAGGAAGGTGAAGAGACACAAACTTGCATGCAATGGAAATTAGAGGAAAAATGAAGAAAATAGAGAGATTAATGATAAAAAGACTTCAGAGAAACAATTGCTAGCTTTTGGCATCCTTTTAATAGTTTTTAGTTGAGCTCTCCTTTCATTCATACTCTCATACACTCTTGCACACTTAGAGTATTCTTGGAGCACTCTAGAATTCACTTGGATTTGGAGAAAGAAGGTCAAGGAAAGCAGGGAGTGTAAGGAAATAGTTGGATCAACAACTACAACTGGATTTCTTAGCAGGTAATAGGTTACATGTGTCATTTATTTGTTGGTTTTGGATGCATGGTATATGCATGTGGTTCATTGGTTCTGTGTTTTCACTGGCATGAATATTTGCTTGGATTGAAAATGGTTTCATTATTGCCTTGCCATTTCCTGGATAGCCATGGTGTTGTGGGTTTTCCACTTGTTTTTCAGATTGATGCTTAGGTTCTCGATGGATATAGGTTGGAACAAATGTTCTGGAATCCCTGGAACAACTTGGGTTCAGTTATTAGTTCCTGGAGTCGTAGGTTGGGTCAAATGCTCTGGGGCCCTTGGTGTGTTGAGTTACTAGTCCCTTGAGTCGTGGTTGGAACAAATGATCTGGAGCCCTAGAAGGTTGTGGGTTGAGTTACTAGTTCCTGGAGCCCTAGACAACTTTGGTAGAGACCGATCTAGTTGACGTTAGTGATTTATAGACCATAGAGGTGGAATCACTGTGGTTGAGGGTTGAGGTGGTTTAGCCTCTGGAAGCCCTAGTTGGTTTTGTCTTAGTTTATTCCATGAGATCCCAAATTCATGCCTTGAATATGGAATGGGGGTGATCGGTTGAAAGAGATTTCGTTCAAACTAATCTATGGTGGGGAGGTACGTGGAAGTCCCTAACTTGGTTGGAATTTTCATATGTTAATAAGAGTTATTTTTCTATTGTGATTTATGAGCACTTGTATTGGTTATGATGCTGACATTATGGTTGATTTTCCATGGTTTCTATGATAGTTATTTGTTGGTTATTGTTGGTTATATGATGTAATCTATGTATGGCTCTTGACATGTGTTGATAACTTATTGATTGGTTGATGAATGCATGGACTAACAAGTGTTATTACAACTAGCTAGAGAGGGCTTAGAGCCTTCTTGGTGATTCTCAGATGAAGACTATCAGTTTCTGATCAGATATGCATTCATGACCTATAGCTTACATGTTTGCCATATGTTTGACGAAATGTTTGTTATGGATTAGGCATGTCTAAGTCAAGTTCTTGCTTTAAGTTTGAATTTTTGGCATTGTAGCGATGTTAATTATGATTATGGAAAGTTACATGCAGTTTTGGGCAATGGTCTAGAGGCTAACTTGAAAAAGTGGCTTAGATCTTGGAACCACTGGCACTGAACTGGAGGATTCAGGTCATGATCACATGGAAGGAGGCTTATGCATGCTGTTGGGGCCTCATAAACATAGTATTTCCTTTTTTTGCATGCGATTGGGATTCTAAGTCAGAGAAAAAAGGCTCCATCTCAAGTATTGATGACTTGGGGTGGCTTTTCAACTCCTGAGTGATTTATAGTCCCTATAAGGTGTGTGTAAGTGTTGGTTTGTCAATTCCACTTCCATAACTGGAACTTGGAGGTCGGGTCATGTCATAATGACACTTGTCTCATGTTTACCTTGGAGAGCTTGTGAATTTGGGTAAATGTGGGAGGAGGCATTACGGGGTGGTATCAAAGCAGGTTTCATTCTCTTTGGGTGATATTTGATACCATTAGGTGGTATCAGAGCGAGGTTGCAGCAGTGGACCTTGGGGCGTGTGTGATTGTTATGCATGTATGTTAGTTGTAGATATGTTTTTTATGCATGCATCGTGATGATCATTGTTGCAAATTGCATGATGATGATGGTGTTGGTGTGTGATGATGTTGAGATGATTAATATATTGATGTCATTATGTACATGTAGATTTTGCTAATCTGGATTGATTGTGCAAATGATATGGCCTCCCCTGAACTTCACTAAGCTATGATTTTGATTATGTCTATATTTGGTTTATCTAACATGGCATGTTTGTAGGAAATAGAAGATCAAATATGCCGAGAAAAATGGTGGATTACAGTTCACGAGACTCTCCTTATAGATCAATTGAGCAACATGGAGATGAGTACTCTCCTGATATAACAAATACACTCAGAAGTCCAAAGGTAAATATTGGAATTTGTAAGGAAGATAATGAAAGGATAATTTAGTCACAGGAAAGACTTGCCAGAGCTTAGGAAAAGCAAGCTAAAGTTAATGAAGTGATCGTTCAAATCTTTTCAGATTTGTAGTGTTATATACCTAGGGGGAATAATATGGGGTACCAAGGGAGGTACCCAAGGTAATAATGTAATAATGGGATGGGCCATAGTAATAAATAAGGTGGTTAACTCATATCATGTAAGGGACCACAAGTAGTTAATAATAATGTAATGGGCCCATGGTATTTGTGGATGGTATGAGGGAACCATGGTAATGATCCATGGTATTGCATGTATGAGGCCTATATAGAGGCTAGAGACTCCACATGGAGGAGGTAAAGGAATAGTCAAGGATTATTGTATGTACAAGCATATGGCTTGCGGAGTGTTCTCCTTCCTTAAGGAGTGAATGTATTGTGCTGCCCTACTTTAAGGGTTTGATAATAAAAAATCATTTCTATCTTATTTCTTGGGTTTATTTCTATTGTCTTATATTTTCATATCAGAGTTATAACAAGTGGTATTAGAGCACTTTCTTTGGCAAAAAAGTGGAGAATTTTTTCTATTTGGGGGCGGTGAGCTTTCAAATCAGATCTGTATATTTTGGTGCAATATCTTTAAAATATAATTGCAGCTCTAGATTCTTTGTGAAAAAATACCCGATTTCAAAAAAAAATCAGTCGAATCGGAGTCTGAATGAAGGAGATATCGCTGATTTAAAAATCAGTGGGGTTGAAGACAATTTTTTGGGGCAGCAAAATTGTGGTGCAGAACTATACATCCTAGTGCAATATCTGCAAAATCTAATTGTAGATCTGGATCCTATGTGAAAAAATACCCTATTTCAAAAAAAAAAAAATCGGTCGAATCGAAGTCCGGATGAAGGAGATATCGTTGATCTAAAAATTAGTGGGGTTGCAGACAATTTTTCATGGCAGCGAGTTTGCAGTGCAGATTTAGACGTCCTGGTGCAAGATCTGCAAAATCTAATTGTAAATCTGGATCCTATGTGAAAATATACCCTATTTCAAAAAAAAAAAATCAGTCGAATCGGAGTCCGGATGAGGGAGATATCGCTGATTTAAAATCAACTCTTTTTGCAGAAATTTTGGGGACGACGGGAGAGTTGCAACGCAGATCTGAAATTTTAGTGCCTGGATCAGAATTTCTATCACATGGGCAGATGCAGAATGGTTGTTCCATTTCCAAAAACAGGTTATAATAGCGATTCTGAGCAATATTGACTAAACTGTGACAATTTCAAAATTTCGCCAAGTAAGTGAATTTTTTCAAAACCCTCTTCATGGCTTTTACAGGAAAAGATAATGGTCCTACTATTGAAGAATACATAAAAAAACACAAGTCATTATGGGCACATAATTGGAGAACTTTTGTAGTGTTTAATTTTGAAGATGAGGCAGCCACATGGTGGGGATTACTTAACCAAAAGAAGTGTTCCAACCTGCCCGATGAA
>APFE031735747.1:2911-20181 GCA_000404065.3 Pinus taeda | reverse complement strand
TCCATTTCATGGACCCATGTTTCCCCTGGATTCCCCAAAAAACGTCGTTTAGGGCCTCAAAACGGCTCCGGAAGTTCAGGACCCGAAAAACTGCTAAAAATAGTAAGTTGTGCTACAATTAAGGAAACTGAAAATGCTGAGAAAGACAATGGTGGGGGTCCAGGTGGACTTGGCAGGTGGCCACCAATATCCACCTGGATCAAGTATTCCAAATCTTGCTCCTCATAAGATATTCAACACTTGAGTCGATTCACTTGCCAAATGATCTCTTCCTTTTTATAGTCTTGGCCTTACTCAAACCATGGCCCAAAACCATAGATAACCAATACTAGGGACCCAATACCTAGGTTCAATATTTCGGACGCAATACCAAGGTCTAAAACCATAGGTCCAATTACCATGGACCCAAAAATAATCTTTCACACATGTACGCGCTTTTTCGTGCATGAAAGTGCGTGTATATGCATACACGACTTTTTATCATCAATACCGCGTATATACGTGACCTAGTTAAAAGGAACCTGCGTATATGAAGTTTTCTTCCATTCTGAGAGCTTGAACTGTAATCTGCCACCTGAGTGCGTTGCCATCAAGGACAACACCTGTGCCATAGTGCCAAACCTGTGCCATAATGCCAACATGTGTGTGTATGAAGGTTAGGTACTTTATATTACTTTCAAAAAGATGTACATAGAAAATCTTCATGAACTACTATTTTGGGGCTTGAGAAACGAATCGAGCCACATAAGTTCAAAATTTTAACATTGCATATTGCATATTTAGTTTGTCATTCAAACTAAAAGAAAAACTATGCCAACAATTTTCAACCATAACTATATCATTGCCTTAATAAAAGCTCTAAATAGTAAATATGGCTCCTCTAATGATGTTAACCTATACAAGATTCCACCTTACTTGGTGGGGGAGGATCACTATCATCATCAAAGGAGGTGAAGACAAGATTTGTTGATTTCTTGGCTAGCACAAAAACATTTTTATCCAACATGTCCATTTTGTTTATCATTTCAGTGATACACACAATAATTTATTGTTGAGTGTCTATACGATCTATAAGGGCTCTACCCATGACAATTTTGATGAGCCAGTAAAGGTTGATAATTTGTATGTACGAATATTGACGAGTTTGAATGAAATTTCCTATTTCAGGGATCTAATTCCTATTGCCATGGTCATGTTATTTGAAATATATTTACGATTATGATGAACTTCATTTTCTACCTCATAGATAGTTCTACAAAGTTCTTTAGGGATGAATTACATATATTTGGTTTGGCCATGGACCAATGTGTTGTAGTGTGAACATGAGGTTGAGTAGATGAGGGAAAATGAGAGTCGAGGTTGGCTGGAGAAGTGACTCTTCCTCTTTTGCACCCTCTGCGATGAGCACAAACCCCCTGTTATGCCATGGAGAGGAGAAAGAGTGATGAGAGGATATTAGAAGAAGAACCATAGAGAGAAAAACATGAGACAACATCTAGGAGAAAGCACCCAATAGAGATAGGGGATTTTCTAAGGAATATACCATCCCACCATGAAAAAAGGAAACTGAGGAGAAATATCCAAGATATTTGCATAGACTCGGAGCAAACCCTAATAAACTTGAAGGATTGAGAGCAACACAATAGACCATACTAAGGAGGTCGAATTAGGAAAAAGAATGGAAAAACAACATTAATAAAACAAAATGACCCAAAGAAGGAAAGAAAACCAAAAGGATGATGAAATGAAGTTACATGAAAAGGAAAAAAAGAATAGAATTTGCAATTGAAAAGCTAGAAAATATTGAAAAAATTAATAAACCAAACCTGTGACCCAATCGAGGAGCAATCTAGGAGCCATAGACTGTGATGCTACAAATTTTTATCTTTCAACTAAGATCCACCACCAAGCTTGAGGGTAGGAGTATTACAAATGAGAGCCTTTCATCACATTGACAACCCCCCTCTCCTACCTAGTCAAAGATACAAATAAAGGAAATGTCCACAAAGGAACCAAATATATATATATAATTTATATATATTATATATATATATATATATATAATATATATAGAAAAAGTTTTCACTAAACAAACAAAAAATTGTATGAAGACAACATATCAACCCAACATACACATGCATTCAATGAGATGAAAATCAAACTATATCCTTGTTGTGCCATCCTGTGTCATGATAAGCTAAGAATAGCCCAATAGTTTCCATTATTAATCTCGAAGCTAGCTTGAAGCAAAAAATAAGACTATGTGTCCTTCCCATGGGTCCCACGCAACAATCACCATCATTTTTGTAGCTTCACATGATTCAACCCCACCCAACCTCAATCACTTGTGTACCTTCGTTCATGCAAACCACCAGATGGACATTGTACTTCCACCATGAACTATTTTCACTACACACATATCAAGACACGGGCATCCTCCATGGGAGAAAATGAAAAATAACATATTTAAAGAAATCAAACTAATTAATTAATGTACATTAATTTTTAGTTTATAAAAAAATTCAAATTATTACAATATTTAAAACTATCATCTATTTATTATTATTAATATCAATAAAGATTTATTATGATTTAAAAACCTTACACATAAAGAATACATCATAAAAAATATTACAAAATAACAAAAATCCACCTTAATTAAAATATTTAGTATATCAACTATCTCTCTCTTTTTATATGTCATACAAGGAATATGCATGTTTCGAGGGATTGTTAGGACAATTAGGTTTGAGGCCATTACTCATTATGAGCTCAACATGTGACATTCAAGGATCTAATTATCCTCAGTCAGAAAAATGTTGTTATCCTTGGTCATAGATTCAATGTGATATGGTCATCACCTTTGATGGTTTAGAGGCTTGAGGTTTCGGTGACCCATAAATTTGTCCATGATATTTTGATGTAATGTAGCCTAAAGTTAAGCACATGGATTTGTCCATTGTAAGTTTCCTTACTATTCTTATCCGACTATGAATAATGATAGCAACTCTAAATATACTTTTTATTGATCTTGATCTTCTTCTACTACTCTCTTCATTAGGGACATTGAACATTTTAATCACACCTTCTAGATTGCTACCCTTGCTACCATAATTATTGGTAGATAAGGAGAGAAGATAGAAAAATAAACATTTTTATCCTACCACACACACTCATACTTCTCTATCTATGCTACTTATTCCCCAATAATGATGGTAAAAGTAATAGCAGTATGATCTAGATTTATGAAGGAGCGAAATGAAATACGAATATAAACGGAATCACTGAGCTACAATGAAAATGAAACTTCAATTCATTAATGACAAAGTACTAAAAAATTTTACATGCATAATGGATATAAATTAGCTCAGGTGATGGTAGCTTACCTCTTAGAAGGGATATGGCAGATACATGCCTTAAAAACTTTGTTACAAGGCTTGGAGGCCTATTTACTATTGAGAAATAATAGAAAAACCTAAACATCCAAAACCTAACCCTAGGAGATGAAGCGCCAAAATTATGTGGGCTCGGTTGGGGTAAATTGGTACATAAACTTCTCGGGGTCATAACTTTGGAATGTGATCTTCATTTGATGCATACAATACCTCATTAGAAATATCTATCAAAGGACTACAACTTTCGAAAATAAACCCATGCTACAAGATTTGGGTTTTCCCACTTTCTAGAGAACATCATTTAGGGCCTCAAAATGGCTTTGAATGTTCAGGACCCAAAAAATTGCGAAAAATAATAAACTACACTACAATTAAGGAAACTAAAAGAAATAATATTGGGAGTCCAAGTGGAATAGGTGGGTGGCCACAAATGTCCACCTAGATCATTCCCCCCTCCTTAGGAATTAATGGTCCCCGTTGCATTTAGTGCATCCATGAGATGAGGAAACTCTTATTGAACTTGGTCCCTGGTGAACCACTTGCACCCTTGGTGCAAGAACTGACTAACTTTGACAACTCAAACATAGTTGGATTCCAAGTGTTCTTGATTGATGTGTTCATGATCAAATTAATTGTGGCCTATTCCATGTAGTTTGGGTTGAGCTATATTGGTGTTAGTTGTTTTGCAATGTTTTATGTGTCCAACAATGGTGGAAAGTATGGTTGAAGGGAGCCCACATTGAACACTAGGTACAAACTGAGGAATGGGGGAATGGTGAGCTCAAAATAATTGTCTCCGTAGCCTTGGTGATGGTGTAAGGCCTATATCAGAGTGGTTGGATCTTTCGATGGGGTCGAACAAGCTGTTCTACTATAAATGCAACCAAACTTTGCAGCCCACCTTAAACTTATGTGGCACCAAATGCTAATCATGTTGCTGCCTATACTTGGCATTGGACTTATCCAAGATGTCGCGCACCTACTAGTGGATGTCTTGGATAAATTTAATAAACCTAGTTTATTTATCAACCTCGAATTGTAAATGTTTGGATTCTATTTGTGTAGTTGCATGAGGCATGGCAACATTAATCTGACACAATGGTTGAAATCCCAAACCCACTTGAAAGGGACTATGACCAATTGAGCTATGGAGAGCTTTGTTCTCACTATGATACACATAAGGAAGGCTCTCATCCCAGGTTTGTGGATGCTTGGAGTTGTACATGTGTAGTATTTTCACTATCATTCTATTGATAACCTCTATCTATCCATCAGTCTAGGGATGGAATGCAGTCTACTTGGTGACCTTGGTGTCCAATAATGTCTAAAGGCTCAACCAAAATGTGTTTAGGAGCCTACTATCCCGATTTGATATAAGGGTCTAGTTTTAGCCAATTAAAATAAATTTGTAGTATAGCGATAGTTTTCTCCACACCAAAGTGTCATGCGACCCGACTGTAGTGCGCCTCCGAAATTAGCTTGGCAAGTTGACCTAAAGGAACACAAAGGTGACCCAGGTAGCATAATAATGCATCCTAGATGTGGAAATCTAGAACTTTCTTTCCATCCACTAACATATGGTATTTGGTGGTGAACTCTGTATCATTTTTGTATGGTTTTGGCCATTTGGAAGTCATGGCCACAAGAGTTGAGAACAGTAGTCACTGCAAAAACTAGGGGCCAACTAAGAAAATCTCCAACATGAATGGTGATGTCCTTCTTGTATATAATTTTCAAGTGTAATTGTTCCACATATGTAGATCACTTCTAATGTCAATCATTCAACAAGTTCTCTTGTGTCTATATCAATTGAAGAGGTCAATGATCTTTGTGGATGACCGTCTCCTTCCCTCAAATGTAATGCTTCCATTGTCGGCACACTTGCATGATAGAATACATCTATTTATCATAGGTGGGGTATTTATGAATTATATCGAAAAGTGTTTCACTATGATAAGCCATTAGATTCCCTTGCTAGGTGAGAGCTTCACCAATAGCATATTCAGAGGTGCCTATCTCAATTTCAAATGGTTGTTGTTGGTTTTACAATGTGTGTACTGGTGCGAAGCAGAGGCGGTGCTTTAACTCAATGAACTCCTTTTGTTGGGACTAAAAACAAGAAAAATTTACTTTCACTCTTCCCTTGGTAACCTGACTCAAAGGTAAAGTGATATGAGAGAATCCCAACACGAACCTCTGATAAAATTTTGCAAGGCCCAAAAATATACGAAGCTTTGTTAGAGTGGTCAGAGATAGTTATTCTTGAATGACTTTGATCCTAGCTGGATTCACATGCATGCCTTGCCCATCAATGATGTAGCCCAATACTATACATGGCTCATGTCCAAGGTGCATTTCTCCAAGTTGGTACATTGTTTGTGCTACGACGGGATTTGAAGGACCTATCGAATGTGATGTAGGTCATCTTCCCAACTGTTGTTGAAGATGAGGATGTCGTCCAGATATACAAACATGAAGGAATTCGTGAAGGGCCACAAGATGTCATCCACCATCCTCATAAAAGTTGTAGGGGAATTTGTCAACACGAAAGGCATGACCAACCACTCAAAAAGGCCCTCTTTGGATTTGAAGGAAATCTTTCATACATTTGTGGATTCAATTAGAACCTAGTGATAGCTAGACTTCAAACTAATCTTGTTGAAATACTTGGTCCCCTTGAGTTAGTTAAGAAGATCATCAATCTATGGGATTATCTACCTATTCCTGACACTGATTTTGCTTAGTCTCTGATAATCAATGTAGAGCCTCGAGGTTCCATCCTTCTTTTGTACAAGTACAATAGGGCTACCACAAGGTGAGAAACTTGGTCGAATATTCAATTTCTGCAGCTAATCCTAGATTTGTAGCTTGATTTCTTCATTTTCCATAATGGAGTGGCAATATATCATCCCATTGGGTATAGGTGCTCCAGAAGTCTGATCGATTGAATGCTTAACCTGACAGTGAAAAGGTACCCATGTGGGTGAGGAGAATATGTCCCTGTATTCTTCCACAACCTTATCCACCTGGTTCTGTTGCATGTAGGACCCTTCTTGAGGGCAATGGATGTTGCCACTATCTTCCCCTTACTTTTAATTCAAATCATAAATAAAACAAATTTCCCATTCTGGGAGATGATCTTACTGCATTACTTAGCAAAGATCAAAGAGATAGCGGTAGGAGGGGCTACCTCTGGTATCTTGTATACGTTATTACCCAAAGTAATAATAATAGTGTGAGGCATGGACTCATACACATAATGACGCTTCCACAAGTATGATTGTAACACATCACAAACTTCAAGAGGAGCAACATCACACAATACCTCATCCATAAAGGGCTTAATGTTGTATGGAAGGCGGCATTGTTGTATTATTTGGAGATCTCGTCCTTGGTGGAGTCACCCAATGGTGTATGGCTGTGGATGTGGTGTGGTCGGTAGGCCCAACCGCTTAATGACCTCTATTGAAATGAGGTTCTTTGGCTCCCGTAATCAACAATGAATTGCAATGAAGAACCCTTCACCCACACCTATGAGTGGAAGAGATGTTCCCCTTCCTCTGGATATTCGAGCTCAGTCTTATGGACCTTAGTTGTGGCAATAGTGGCATTGGGTTCTACATCAAAATATACTTCCCCTTGTTGGGCTCTGTCTTAGAATCAAAACATGCATCAGACTCTGAAGATTTTAGGTCAGACACCAATGACTACTTGGGGTGACACTCATTTGTTTTGTGAGTGGGGCTCTTGTGGAACTCACACCACTTTCATGTGTCCTTCTTTGTCTTCTTGGTATCATTCTTTGATTGTGGCTTCGATGGATTGTTTTGGGCCACTCCACCTTGGCTGTGTCCTTTGTTTTGTGATTTGGGGGGTGCTCTTTCTCTACTTCTGATTCGCAAATCCAAAGTCGCGCTTCTTTTAAAAAAAAAATGTTTAATCTTGGTAGCATATTGGTATGTTGCACCAAGCAAGGAGATGTTCAGGAACTCCATTTATTCTTGAATTTATTTGTGTAAATAGTCATAGTACTTGAGCACTAGATGTCGCTTAGAGTCTTTGATACCTAGCTTTGTGCATAGAGTATGAAAAATATTTGTGAACTAGTGCACATCTTGGTCCCTTTGTTGTCAGTGTGGTACATTTTACGTACTTGTCCTCATAGCGCCCCACAGAGTAATAATGTTCCTTGATAGTGTCTTGGAAAGAGTTCCATGTCGGTGGAACTATAAAAAAAAGATGGTTTCTCGACCCTTTTATCATAGTAAGTTTCCCAACAATCCTTAACATGGGGGGTGGCCTTAAGCAATGCAAAAGTAATTTTTTCCCTATCTGAGAAACTATGGACTAAAAAAAAAACCTTCCAGTAGATTCAACCCTTTATCTATAACATCTGCATCTATTTGACCTTCAAATATATCGATATCAAAGTTAACTTGTACCTTGAATGGGGTGACACCTCCAAAGTGATTGTTGGATGAATATGTGTTGCCTGTGGGCATCTGCCAAAGGATATGGGAAAATTTTTCCATCATCTCATCCCTTTGCTGCTCGAGGGATTCTTCGAGAGATAGTTTGATAGGATCTCCTGCTTCCTCTTCTTTCCTTTCTTCCACCATGGAAGATCATCAGTGTCGATGGGGACGATCTTGCAAAGGCTCAACCAATTCAAGTCCCAACTCATTATACCTCGGCCTCATTGGGGGCATGCACAAAATAAAAATAAACAGTAGGCTACTCTGATGCTACTGATCCAGATTTATGAAGGAAAAAAATGAAATACAAATATAAACAGAAACATAGAGCTACAAAGAAAACAAAATTTCAATTTATTAATAACAAAGTGTTGAAAATCATTACATGAAGAATGGAAATAAACTAGCTCAGGTGATGGTAACTTATCTCTGAGAAGAGATGTGGTCGCTACATGCCTTTTGAGTTGTGTTACAATGAGGCTCAAAATCCTATTTATTATTGAGAAATAATGGAAAACCCTAAACATCCTAAAACCTAACCCTAGGAGATGAAGCGCCAAAATTTTGTGCGCCCCATTGTGGTAAATTGGTAGACCAACTTCCTAGGGTCATAACTTGGGCATATGATTTACATTTGACATGTACAATACCTCATTAGAAAGACATATCCGATGACTACAACTATTAATAAAAAAAACGCTTGGTGAAAATCCCTACTTTTCCCATTTTCCAAAAAAACGTCGTTTAGGGCCTCAAAATGGCTCCGGAAGATCAAGACCCAAAAAATTTGTCAAAAGTAGTAAATTGTGCTACAATTAAGGAAACTAAAAGAAACAATGTTGGGGGTGAAATTGGAATAAGTGAGTGGCCACCAATATCCACCTGATCACAATCGCAGTCAAGATGGTAGGATAAAAATGTTCAATCACTACAGTAATGGGAGTAGCAAAGAAAAATTAAGATCAATAAAAAGTATATTTAGTGTTGTTATCGTTATTGACAATGTGATAAGTGGAGTTAGAAAAACTCGTAAAACTCTACAAGGAAAAAGAAAAGCATAAAATCTTCATGTTTTTTGGGATGAAGCTAATATTATATGAGCACAACTTGATCGACCCATTTATTGAATATATAGAACCATCGTGGAACAACTACCTTAAGTTATCATCTTAGAAGAAAATATCAACAATGATAATAATTTAATGTGAAAAATTCAAAAGGCTTACATATTTGCATGGCCTGAAACCATAGATGACTATCAACTTTGTCGATTTAGAAATGTTTTACATGACATGAAACTTTTCTATGGAATATAATTTATTCTTTTATATTATAAATGTTTGAGCTACTTCCTAATCGACATGGGCACGACATAACTAAGACATGCACCCCAAGGCGAGTAGACTAAAGTGGCGAATAATAGAGTACTTGTGTAGACCCAAGGAACCATGGGTCTGAGCGGCGAGTGAATGGGTGTGAAATACCAAATGATGGGTGAGCATGCGGTGTGATGACTGATTTGAAAATGGGGCACTTAGGCTTCTTGTCTAACTTATAAGAACCTCTCCCATTTCCAAAGCTTAAATATTCCCAAGTCTTTATGATTAACCAATGCCAAACTAAATATGTGCTTGAAAATAAGGTGTATGCTTATGTCCATTTTAGAACAGTTTATGTGCTTTTAATATTCTGTTGTTTATGCTGATACAATATATATATAATAGTAAACAATGCAGTAATAAAACAAAACACACAGAACAATAATTTAATATGGAGTTCACCCAGAACTCTTGGGCTACATCTCCTTGAGCTCTAGTCAACTTGACTATGCTCTCTGGGATTATGGCAGCATTCTTTCTACAAGCTCTCTAGCTCAACTCCACGGTGCACACAGAAACAATGGGTTTAGAATGCCATTCGGTCCCTAGCTCTAAATCTCTTGGGCTTCTTACTCTGGCTTTGGCTCTTAGGCTCTCGCACTGGCTCTGGCTCTTTGACTTTGGCTATCTTGAGCTCTCTCTCTCAGCCTCTACATGCCTCTATGATCCGCTTGACCTCGAAGCGATCCTTGGAAACCTTCCAGCGACCTTTCTGCAACTTTCCTACCTGTCAATTGCACTCTCAGGCTTTCTCGCCCCTTCAGCTCACTGTGTTGCTTGCTTATGCCTCTCAATCGTTCTCTCAGACTTGACAACCCCTTCTTGCTCTATCATGGAATGGCTTTTAATCCTATCGACACTTTTCTGTTTGTTTCCCCCTCCTCGAGCTCTCTAGCTCCCAGCCTCTGTCCACTCGAATCCCCCTTCTGAGCGTTAGCAATCATGGCATAACATCTTCAGGGGAGGTGGCTGCCTGTTCCAAAATGGAATGGACCATTGGTGCCCTTGAAATCCCAAAGATGGTCGTTCTCGGCTTACACAGGAAAATACACATAAAGCCTATAAAAATCCACCCAAACGCGTCTATCGGACTTCAAAAATTATGAACTTCACCTTATTTTCCATCGGGTCCATCTTTTAAATCGCTATTGCATGTCACAAATGCCCTGTTCCGTGGTTTCCTTTGTATTTTAAAAATACATTAAACATTGGAAAATCCCATCAGAGGACCTTATGGCGTACTTGACGTCTTACATATTTGCATTCATAAACACGTTGGGTTTGGATATATATATCGCATATATATATATTATATATATATATATATATATATATATATTATATATATAGATATATATATACCCATATATATACCCACTCTATTGTATTGATCGTCGCATCGCAATATCACGTGGACCCGGGGTAAGCCATATGGCGTGGCCGATGCTGACGCAATCCGCCAGTGCCGATATCGGTGATCGCGATATCGCTTGGCCTGGGGTCCCACCTTTGCCTCGTGGCATCAGTGATTGCGATTCACCGATATCAGCGATCACAACATCGCTCAACCCAATCCTTTCCTTATGTCCTATGCTTTCAACCATTGTCGATCCACTGATTTCGGCGATCACAGTATCGCACAGCCCGGTCCTTATGGCATATCGCGTAGTTGCCTCCAAAATGATACGTTGAGGATCGACTAGTGGGGGTGGCTTCCCTTTTTCACTTAAATCCTTTCTTTTACCCTAGTCCGATGCAATTTCCCCTTTTGAAGGGTTTTTTGGCTTTTTAAAGGATTTTTCCTCCTTTTCCAAAGAACCAAGGGCATATTCTTTCCACGATAACTTCTTCATACTAAGTCCATTTTTTCCCATTCAAGTTACGGATGATTCAGAACAAGACAATCTCTGTAATGGGGCTATTTTTTAGAGCGGCCTGTAACTTTCATTTTCCTCTGATTTACAAAGGATTTGTGTCATTTGGCACCTTTTACCTCTTATATGAAGTATTTAAGACTTAGAGGTTTGTCCAGGATCCATTTTTGGCTCACGCCTTCCCACTAAAAGAATTTTTGGTCTCCAAAAGAGTGATATACTAATATGAATAGTAAATGAGAGTGACTCACCCTCCTCTCTCAGCCTCCCACATTTGCCTTTCATAGTGCCTCTAAACCAAAGTTTCTGACCACTTCTCTTCTTGAATGGGTTGGTCTTCTTGGGAAGAACTGTCATCCTCCTTGCCTTTGTTAGAGAATTATATATTACAGAGCAATGGAACACATAAAATATTGTAGAAATATAAACACAGAAAATGCATAAAAGAAGAGAGACATAGATATATGTGGTTCACCCAGTTTGGGCTACATCCATAGAGAAACAGTCAGTCCTTCTTTTTATATTATCTAGTAAACTGAAGAGATACAACCTACAACAGATCCGCTATAATTCCCTCTTCGCTCTCAATCTCCTCTCTCTTCCTCACTCAGAATGCAGATATGCATAGACGCAATACAATTCCCTCATATATAGCAAGGGGTTGCCTTCTAAGGCAAAAAACCCTAAATTAAACATAACTTCTACCGTCAAATATCCGCCTAATGAACGGACCAAATTGACTACGAAATTACAACATTTTACAAGGCAATTTTACATCTATTCTTAGCTTCAGGGGCACTACCCCCGATCCCCCCACCAGGGGGGGCTCCCAAAGGTCGCAGCTGCCCCCCCCCCCCTGGAACCCCCCTGCAACAAATATTTTAAGGGCGGCAAGGGGTCCAATGCGGTGATACTTTTGAATACAGAAGGTAATCAAGCTCCACACCCAATAATCTCCCACTTGGAGACTGATTATAGCAACTCCACCGCTGCTTCATTTGCTGGAAAATGACTCCACTTTGGACCTAGTTGTTTCTTATCTTCTTCATCATACTTCAAGACCAATTGAAACTGAGCAAATTCTTAGTTTCTCCCTGGTTACAACTTTTGTTAAAATATATGCAAAATTATGGCTAGTGTGTACCTTTTCCAGCTTCAACTGTCCATCTTCCAATCTGATCGTATGAAATGGTACTTGAGCTGTATATGTTTAGTCTTGGAATGAAATGCAGAGTTCTTTGCAAGATGTTGGCACTCTCGCTGTCACTATATAACTTTTCCAACTCCTGCTTCTTACCCTATTCATCCAAAAAACTTTGTAACCAAATCATTTCTTTACTAGCCTCTATAGCAGCAACATACTCTGCTTCTGTTGTTGAAAGTGCAACAACACTTTGTAGTTTTGAGACCCAACTGACAGTTGTTCCACCTACAGTAATTGTGCTTCTCCTATTATCTCTATCACCCACCATATCTGCATCAACATATCCTTCTAGAGCAATGTTTGAACCACCAAAGCATGATGCTTGATTTGTGGTACCTCTCAAATACCTGAGAATCCACTTCACCGCCATCCAATGTTATTTTCCTAGATTGTTCATGTATCTGCTTACAACTCCCACTGCATATGCAATATCAGGCCTTGTGCATACCATTACATACATTAAGCTTCCAACTGCTGATGCATATGGAACTTTAGACATATGAACCATTTCTTCCTGAGCCTTGGGACAATCCTCCTTACTTAATTTGAAATGGCTAGCCAAAGGTATACTAACTAGTTTTTCATTCTACATATTAAACCTTTTCAACACATTTTCTATGTACTCACTTTGAGATAATGTTAATTTGCGATTCTTTCTGTCTCTAGTTATTCTCATACCAAGGATTTGTTTTGCAGCACCTAAATCCTTCATTGCAAATGAATTTTCCAATTTTATTTTGAGCGCATTTATTTCTTGCATGTTAGAATGTGCAACAAGAATGTAATCTACATACAATAACAATATAATATAGTTTCCATCATTTTGCCTTTTGACATAAACACAATGATCAGAGTGACATCTAGCATAACCTTGTTCAGACATAAACCTGTCAAAGTTTACATACCACTACCTTGGAGCCTGTTTTAAGCCATACAAGCTCTTCTTCAACCTGCACACTAGTTTCTGTTGGAAATAATACTGAGAGGGGGGGTGAATCAGTATTATCACGTCAACAATTCCTTTTCAAAAATAAATAATACACTTTTTTGGATTGTAGATTACTGTGATGTGGTTTTTGAGAGGAATTCGGATTCTCCACAGTGCTCATCTTTATATTGGTCGACGTTTCTAGTCTAGACCCAGACTCATCATCAGGACTGATATATGGAGAAAAGAAAGAAGAGGGTTTTGATAAATATGCAATAGGTTAATGTAAAGACAGACTTGGCCGACTAAATGCCTGATTATTGCTAAATAATACACGCTACTTCAGTTAGTTAAACCCGCGTATATACGCAACTATGCAAAAAGAAACTCGCGTATACAAAGTAAACTTTTAATTTACTTTATCTTTCTGATGATGATTGTTAATTTGTGTTGCAGAATCAAATAACCAGTAACCAGAGATAGTAAAACAGAGCAGAAGGACAATCACACACAAGAACACAAGATATAAGGTGGAAACCCAAAGTGGGTGAAAACCACCTGCTGCAATTCGTCTCTATCTTCTTTTAAATTAGAAACTTCTTTTACAATGTACTGGTGCAGTCCTTTACCAATACGCAGGCTGCAACCTGCAGAGAGCTACAACCCTCTCTCGTTCTCCGGCTTCTCCTGGAAGGGAGCTACAACCCCCTTTAGCTCTTGCACTAGCCAAGATACTAGTACGTAGGTGCTGGCCTACAGAAGGCTACAATCTTCCAGGGACCACGTTTCATAAATTTTCAGACTGGATCCATGAACATCAATCAAACATCAAGAATATCTCCATCAACCAATCTCCTTTCCACGAATTAGATCTGAATCAAGTAGATACTTCTCTGAAAACTGTACCCAAAACACAGTATCAGAAACCACACACCAAAAACTGAACCCAGAACACAGCAACAATAAATAGAAGCAGCTAGATCACAACTTAAAGTATATACGCTATTTCAATAACCTGCAACATGCGTGCATACGCTTCTGTGTTTGGAACAACCTGTGTATACACAGTTTTCATTCACTGAACCAGCGTGTATACGCGCCTTCGCTTCACTGAACCTACGTATAGATCTATAAAGGACAATTCGTTCCTTCAGATATTCAGAATGCCAATTAACCCAGATTATCAGTGTTATAGATCAAGCAAGCACCACGCATAATAGATCAAAATCATACAAAGATACTATCATTAAATCTTAAAGATTATGATCCATCAATAGAACTTATCCTTCTCTTTGCACTAAGGTTCCTCCTTCAATCAGATCTAGATCTACACCATAACCCGATTACCAGTATTCCAAATCTACCACTTTATCATATTTTCAATGATAATTCAGATAATCCTTTGCCACAAGATCTCCTTCCTCTTTTATAGTCTTTGGCCTTCCACAATACCACGGTCCAAAACCATAACATTTCAATACCATGAACCCAAAACTTAGGGATCAACACATCTAACGAGAGGCCATGGTCCAAGACTATAGGTTCAAATCCCAAGGACTAACTAACATGGACCAAGAGTAAGTTCCCCAACATATACGCGCTTTTGTAACGTATAACCCGCGTGTATACGCGTCTTCGTCTAGATGAACCTACGTATATGTCTTTTTCTTCTTTCTGAGTGCCTAAATTGAGATCTGCCACCAAGGGGGTTGCCATCGAGGATAACACCAGAGCCTATGCCATAATGCCAACAGTTTCTCCTTCCCTTTTACCTCATATCCTTGTGGTTGCTACATATATATCTCTTCCTCCAAATCCCCATAGAGAAAGGTTGTCTTTACATCTAACTTCTCAAGATGCAAATCTTCAGCTGCGACTAGACTTAAAATAGTTCTAATTGAAGTCATTTTAACAACAAGAGAAAATATCTCATCAAAGTCTATACCCTTTTTCTATGCAAACTCTTTCACCACAAGTCTAGCTTTATACCTTCTTATACCTCCATCTTCTTCCTTCAACTTGTAAACCCATTTATTCTGCAATGTTGTTTTACCTGCAAGCAACCTGACTAAGTCCCAAGTCTGGTTATGTGCTAAGGAGTCCATCTCTTCTTTCATGGCTTGCTCCCACTTCTTCCTGGTTTCTACATGCACTGCTTCTTCATAACATTCTGGTTCACCAGTATCAGTCAATAATACATAATATAATGAAGTAGAGTATCGTTCAAAGGGTTTACTTATCCTAGTAGATATTCTAACACCACTTTCAGGTCTTTGAGGTGCTTGTTACTGTTCTGGTTGTTCATCATTATGATTTTTAGGTGCCATCACTTTTCCTATGATCTCGTCAAGCATTGTGTATTCTCTGTTTTCTTTTTCCTGTTTCTTTTCCTGGAATTGATCCTTATACAAAACCTTTTCATTGCATATGAAATCTCTCCTCCTAATAATTTTTTGTTTTTCATAATCATAAAAGTGATAACCAAAATCATTAACACCATATCCAATAAAGGTACATTTCTTTGATTTTGCCTCAAGCTTTGTTCTATTTTCTTTATTAATGTGGACAAAGGCTTCACAACCAAAAGTCTTTAAAAAAGAGTAGTTTACCTTTTTACTTGTCCATGCCTCCTCTCGAATACCACCATCCAAGGAACTTGAATTCCCTTTGTTTATTAGATAAACAACAGTATCTACAGCATCTTCCAAAAATTGTAAAGGTAGTCATGCATGCAATCTCATGCACCTTGCACGCTCCATGATTGTCTTGTTCATCCTTTCTGACACACCATTTTCTTGTGGTGTTCCTAGAACTGTCTTCTCTCTACGAATTCCATTCTCTGAACAGTACCTAACAAACTATTTGCTACAATATTCACCTCCATTATCTGATCTGAGACACTTCAACCTTTTTCTTGTCTCATTTTCAACCAAAGCTTTTAATTTCTTGAAAGTATCAAATACATCATATTTATTTCGAATACAATAAATCCAAGTTTTTTTGGTTGCATCATCAATAAAAGTAACATAATAACGAGAGCCACCAAGAGATGATACCTGAGTAGGTCCTCATACATCTATATGCACAAGCTCTAGATTTTAGCTCTTCTTTTCTTTCCCAACTCTAAGGAATCTCACTCTTTTATGTTTCCCACAAACACAATTCTCACAAAATTTTAAATCAACATGCTTCAAACCTAGCAACAGATTTCTTGAGTGAGGAATCTGCATCCCCTTCTCACTCATGTGCCCGAGCCTATGATTCCACAATGTCGTATCTTCTCCTGCAGAGGTTAAAGCATTAACAGAATTAGAAATACCATTGCATAAATACAATGTACCAACCTTTCCTCCTTTCGCTATTACCAGGGATCCTTTAGTGACCTTCCAGGTTTTATCTGTGAAAGTAGTTACACAACCTTCACTCCCAACTGCCCTGTTGAAATCAAATTTTTCTTCAGATCTGGAACATGCCTTACCTCCTTCAATAGCCACTGATTTCCATTTTGTTTTTTTATGAAAACTGTACCCATTCCAATGATTTTACAAGGTTTATCATCACCCAATCCAACCTGTCCAAACTCTCCTTGAACATAATCTTAAAAATGTTTCCTATCAAGTGTGGCATGGAATGAGGCCCCTGAATCTACCACCCAGGCATCAATAATATTTTCTAATGAAAGAATCAAAGCATCTTGCAACACATCACCTGTTACATTCGCTTCATGATTATTTTCTTGTTGTGTGTCTCCTTCTTTTCCCTTTTGAGACATGCAGTCTTTCTTCAGGTGTCCTTTCTTCCCGCATTTCCAGCACACTATCCCCAATCTGGACTTGGATCTACCTTTTCTTGACTTATTGCAATATCTAGGGCTATTTCCTATTTCAATTTTTCTTCCCATGGTCTCTGCAGTCAAAGCATTACCTGATGTCTCACCGGAGCTTTTCTGTCGCATTTCCTCGCTAAGGATTGCACCAACAACATCATCAAACTTTAAAGTACTAGATCCAGAGAC
>APFE031735746.1:569727-591749 GCA_000404065.3 Pinus taeda | reverse complement strand
ACTTTAAGGAACTTTGTCCCGAAGTTAAGTTTTTATTATTTATTATTATTTTTATTTCTTCATGTTGCCAACACCCTCCGTTGAACTAGTATAACCAGCAGGCATCGAAAGTTCCCAACACCCTGGGAAATCTCAAGGAAGCTCTGTCCTTTTTCCACTTTCGGCACCAGGCTAAGCCTGACCCGGTCCGTATCCTAGTCGAAGGCTGGCCCCAAGGCTCGCGCCTGACTCAGACCTCATCTGCCCCAAGGCAGGCATCCGGTCCAGTACTCAATGACCCCGGGCATCTCACAGGCTGGCCCACTCCCTCCACAACTACTAAGGCACACAGCCGCAGGCATCGAAGTCCTTTACATCCCTTCCAGACTTCGGCATCCCAATCCAATAACAGGCACCTAGCCTGGAACATCAGGCACCAAGCCTGGAACATCAGGAACCAAGCCTGGAATCATCAGGCACTCGGCCTTCTCAAGATGGTCCCATAGCTCTTCAAGAGCTATCCATCAAGAGCTATACACAAGACAAAGGAACCACTGGCATATGTAGTGTTGATTGAGTTTTGTCCCCCAGCCCATATGGTGTTACTTATTCTCCCTCGTGCGTATGGGCTCGCACGAGATCATCAAATAAACCGGCCCTCTCGGCCCATTTGTGGAGTCCTGTGAATCATCACATCTTCACATGCATCTAATTAACCATACCATCATAGTGTCATAGGTAAGAATCCAGATGCCAACTCTTGCAAGGAACTGCATGCTTACGCATGGCATGGAACTATCTCATGCTTCAGTTATACCATTACATTATTATATCAAGACATATCATGCGTTACATAAATGAACCACATGTCAATAATCCTCATATTATAACATCATAATTCATATGCCACGTTATGCATATCGCATCCGTCATGAGTATTGAACATTAAATACTTATCATCAGGTAGTAAATGAAAATGTCAATATACCTTGACATAATGTCATAATTCCTATGCATATCGCTATTATCGTATAGATACCTTATCACTATAACAACCATATGTACATCATTGTCTTCCTACCATGATATCATGAAACATTGTCAGTATGTTTTCGTCAAGGTGTCAATCACTTTTCAATAATCATTTCGACATCTAAGTACATCGTTAAATTTCATAATGATCATCTTGAGTCTTAATCACTCGTCATATATTCTTCCTTTCCAAAGGAAATTTTGGTGAAATTCATTACTAGTGATACCATCATTATCATCTATCTCAAAATTAAAATTCCTGATTCCAATATCGCTATTGCAAATACTATTTCCATCATGATTTAACTCTATATCATGCTTAATTGATTTGCACGGGGATTTGTTGATCAATGTTGACTTATTTAACAATTAGTACTTCAAAGAATTATTTTCTTATCTCATCGAGTTCGTCACATTCGATACCAGTTGATTGCTTAATCATAAATTGACCCCTTCCTCCAGTTGGGAAAAAGATTATTTAAATAGTATCTTCATTCTAGTTGGAAAACATTCCTTCCTAGCATGAAAACATCCCACTCTCAACATTCCTTTCTATATCTTCCAAGTTATCATTACTTGGTCATCATGTAACTTCATACATTACTCTTCCCAACTTGGGTAATACCTGAAAAATAAATTCAATATGTAATCCGCTTATCCACATAAGAAATTACTTGATCATACGTCTTGTTGTCCATAATTCCTTCATATAGTGAGTCACCTGTGGAAAAATTTACAATGTGGCTCTCCTATTAGAGGGAAAATTGTTATAGATGTTGTCATGTACACACTTATCATACCGTCCAAGTTCCGTAAAATTATTACCATAATTATTCAACTTCATTGGTTGATTGCCAATATTGCTTATTTAGGTGCATCATCCTTAGATAGACCTTACAGTGATACCTTTAGAATACAAAGTTACCAAATTCTTCCATTATGTTCCGAAATACTACAATACTCTTCTTTTATGCTCCAAAATAGGTTGTTTCTTCTTCCATTTCTCTTTAGACAACTTTAACCATGACGAACGTCATGTAACGTTATACTCAACATCTGAACTTTAATCCAATCTGTATGGTTTGCCACTGAGACTAAATATACCATCATGTAGCTTGATGATGTTCAATATACCAATGATATGAGTAGTAAATGAGCAGATACCTGTAATTTGAATGGCAATTGCAATGCAAAATTAAATTTACTAGGAGATCATATTGAGAGAGTTGTGTTCTTGCAATAATGGACCAGAGAAATGACAAGCAACTGCTATTGCTAAAGGACAGTAATCGAACAAATAATTAGTGAATAATATGATCAACATTCACAGAATGTTATTTCTGTGTTTTTAGATTAGACTGAACCATTGATGCAAGGGAAAAATGATCACTAAAGGTAAGTGCTATTTAAACTGTGTTTGTAAAGTGAACCGTGGTGAGTAGTTACACCAGCATGCCAGTATACCCTATCAAGATTATAGGATTACATACTTTTCCAATGAATTACTGAATCATAAAAGTATACCTTAATTATGTCATACCATATAATGAGATATTAATGTGAACAGAGAACCAAAGAATCTACATGAGAAATCAATGAGAAATCAAGGTTTAGCTTAATTGGTCAAGTCATTGCTTCCCATTCGGAAAGTCACAGGGTCAATTTCCCAGAGATAATCACTAGAATTTAAGTTATACTAACATTATTCTGCTGTCAAGAATCCGATTGTTGTAGCTTATTGCTAAGAATATATCTGTCCTTAGATACCAATTGGATAGCTAATTAAAGAAAAACTGCAATGTGATGTGAGTCACTAGATGATCCAATCCATCCACTAATTCACCTTTCAAATGATCATTGAATGCAAGATAAGGAGTACTAATGATCTAGATTCTATCAATCACGGAGATGTGGTTCAATATCCACCAAAAGTCGAAGAAGTGCTTCGAGTCTCGTGACTAAAGAATCTTTTTCCTATTACAAGATTACCATCAATCCTTTTTATGAAGAAAAACTAGTACTATCGGATGATTTATTATATGCTTTGAACAAAGTCATGTGACCAAGCAAAGTAAAACTAAAGTGACATTTTCCTTTACATTCAGTTACTATTTTCATGTCATGTGTTAATCTATATGTTTAGTTTAGTAAATTTAATATGATTTATGGTGAAGTAATATTAATATGATATATATGTCATAAAATTTATGAATCAAGCATAAAAATATTCCACACCATAAAGAAAAGACACTGCCACCCGACCCAGAATCGGGTCGGATGACGAGGAAGGTTATTCCTCCCCAGCACAAAAAAAAATAATAATTTTATTAATTATATGGTCTGCCTGCAAGCGCACCTGCGAAGGCAACACCATCCCTCACCTTACAATACATTTTAGGCATAATAATTTCTCGGATAAGACATAAAATTGCCTGCATAGACATAATACATAAGATCGTAAGCTTGCGGTCATGGATATGCGTGTTCCTGCAAATTCCATTGTTCCTTTCGACATCAATGTCGAAAAATCTGCACACACTATAAAGTCAACAGTACCATTTACACAATCAATAGTACATTTTTCTCATCCAAGGTAGATAATTGTCCCTTCAACAATTCTATTTACTCAAACATCATTCACCATCCCTTAGGATCTAGACTATCTCTTCGTTACACATTAAAACCAATAATCTGTATCTAACCCAAAGTTAGTAATACCCATTCATCTGTAATTTAAAATCTAAATTTAATCCAATTCTCAAAAGTTAAAAAAAATAAAAATAAAAAAAACACATTTTCATGGAGAGATACTAAATGTTAGGTACCAGAACCTACTCCAATATATTCATATACCCAAATCACATATCCCTCAACAATGAGCCATAAGTGTAAAATCACTAAATGTGAATTGGGCTGCCAAGACCGGGGAGGGCTTAACTAAATATATCAATAGACAAATATTTCTTCTTGACCAGACTTCAAAACTTTTTGAAAGGAAATAATCTATGGCATGATCATAGTCTTCCGATGATGTGCCATATTCCTATTTCTGGGGTGGAAAGGCCCCTTTCTTTCAATTTGATACATAGTTGCATAAGCTCAGTCGAAAATATAATCCAGGTTGTGCTAGAATAAGTAAAATCGTCAATAATAAAGAGAACCAAGATTCGCAGCAAGCAAAGCTAGGATATCAGGTCATGATACCAAGTTTGGAGGAACAACATGGTGGGAGACTACAAGATGTTGGAGATGCATGAGCCCGGAAACTAGTAGATAACATTGATTGCAATAGAAATGAGCCAACAACATGGATAAAATTCGTACTAGGATGGAATGTGAAGGGTTCATTGATAATGAACATTAAGTATGGTATCCAATACCTTTTGTTAATATATACCAGAAATCTTGATGGTTGAGAAAACTGATATGAAATAATGATGATGGTGATCATTTGCATGTATTCTGGGGAATTTAACACAGTTGATGATGGTGGAAAAAAAATGAGTAGAGTTTGAGGACTAATTCCATCCGAAATAATAAAATATTCATAAATATATCACCATGTCATGTAGAAAATTTATCAATCATTAGGGAAAAATCATAAAAATATGGAAAATAATCACAAACAATCGTAGAAATATCACTGTGACATGTAAAAAAAAAACAAATAATACATGTCCCTCTATAGCAAGATTTCAATTTACAACATTAATGCAATAGAAAATCTATTTTCTACAACTTGGAATTCTCTGTAGTTATATTGGTGTTAAGCATTCATGCATATGAAATATATATTCATAATTTATGAGAATTCTTAAATAACAGTCTACAATATAAATTAAGTTGACAAGTTGTACTTGAAATTTCCAGATTTGTCAAGTGAAACTAAGGACCGTTACAACCACTTTTATATAATTATACTAAAGTGCACTTCATTCTTTCGACTCAGTTGAAACTTGAAAAAAAAACCAATGAACACATAATTGCTTTAGGGTTGCTAATAAACATACATTGATGGAATTCTGATTGGAATTGTGTCTGTCATTCCAACCTGTAATTGCTTTTCTTCCGTTTCTGAACTATCAGTCAACTGCAGCAGCAGACATCGCGGGATTTGATTTTGCAGGCGATGTAGCTTATCCTCAACTCAGCTATGGGCCTGTAGCGGCAATTGGTGGCCATCATACGAGAAAGATACATAAGCTTGAATACGCACGCAAACCCTTGTATTCCTTCCTGGAATTTTCAATATACCATACATAAAGTCAAGGCCAAAAGGATTATATGTCCTTGTCAGGGCACCATTTATCATGGTAATGGTAGGGAACTTGAGATGGCAAACCGGAAGGTCCCATGAGAGGCTGACTTCCACAGCGAAAGCAAAGTTGTTAAAGATATTGACTCTGTAGTGTTGAGGAATTGGTAAATGCAAGTTGGAAGAAATTCATAAATGTCTAACAAAAACCAGTTATATAAACCCATTTATCGAGCAATTACAATCAATGAGAATAAAATAAAATACATAAAATAGCCTAAACATGCATCGGCAGTTGCAGCGGCTTAAACCTGCAACTAGACTTGATCATGTCCAGGTGCGAGATAGCTGTAAATCAAGGTTGTAACTCTACAATTTGAGACATAGTTATCTTACGCCACGACTGCCCTAGTTATTACATTCATGTTTGTGTTTTGTACAGCATTACAAAATCTGCCAAAATGATAACGGAGAAGAAAATTAAATTATTTATAAAAATTAACAAATGCTTAGAATGAAACCCAGAATGTAACTATAAAGGAAATTGGGAAACTCTAGGAATTTTAGTTCCTGCAAGATTCGTGAACCAAAATGTTTTGACTAAAGAGTTCATTTAGCAGCAAGAATGGAGAAGATTATCCGAGAGAAAAACAACATCAATAGGACAATCGTAGATTTGATACGGATAAAAAGCGAAAATTCGGTGCATGTATAGGGGCAATGCTGAGAGAGATAAGCCAGCAATTGTTCTACTAGAATTTAAAAAAATTATGCTTTTCAGTGTTTTGTGATTCTGAAAGCTCTTTATGGCAATATGATCTGGCTGTTTTCTGATCAATGCTGACTGACTAAATTCGACCAATGGATTAGATTGTGCATACTCCGGCAAACTTGTTTACCATTGGATTTATTTCTTGATCCGTCATAAATGCATTATACTTTAGAGTTCATACCCGATAAAGTTACCATGTCTCTTTGGGGTTACTTGTCTCAAAAACTAGTCTATGCATATCAGTTCAGAAGCATTAACATCTAACGAGAGATTAAACCCTAATTTTGTGTTGTGAACAATTAGAATTAGTATTAGCCTATAGAATTCATGGTGGCTACTAAAAAGTACTTGAAAATAAGCCAGTGATCAATTCAACAAAAAAAAATGCTATTCCATTGATAGAGGAAATAATGTAATGATTAGAAACATCTAGATTGAACCGTAAAAAAAAAATGCCAGGTCACCCCTACGTACTGGAATAAACAGAAAACCAGATCGATCTGAGAACACTGGTTGAAGATATAGATAAGCAATGGTATAAAACAGATTGTGTAAGATACGATTAAACAAATAGATCAACAAATTACGAAATTCACTGATAAGGAACCAACACACCAGAAAACCCCTGGGATGAAAACCAGATATAAATACATACAACTGCATTGCTTTGCTGATCGCATATCCATTTTGAAAGTTAAAGAGAATTTTGCTTCCTGCTGATCAAATCGCAAAAGAAAAATGGTGCAACCCAATATCGTTTCTCAAATCGGTTAATCTTCCCAGGTTCAGTTCCCTTCTAATAAACCAGGCGTACAAAATAAAGTTAGCTGGTAGATATACCTTGTAGTAGAATAAGAGCAGAAGCACTAGATTGGGAATCATAAAGGTCCATGTAGGGAAGCGACCCAACACAAGAGGTTTCCGCCGTTGTTCCGATCTGATCATGTCCCTCGCATAAAAATCTTCATTCGACAACCCCAACCTTTGGGCAAGCTTGGCGGCTCCAGGGTTCTCGTCCGGCGATTTGAAGCGCCAGATGCTGTTGAAGAAACTACAGGTTTTGGAGAAAACTAAGTTCAAACAATAATTCTTGAAGAGAGGATAGCCATTACTATCAGTGGGGAATGGAAGAGAATGTGCCAATAAGAAGAATGGATTGGCCTGTGAACGTCTGGGTTGTAGCAGAACGTAATGAACGACATTACTTATTCGCTTCACATTTTCCTTATCCATCTCAGACGAGATCAATTTATCCATCCCAGACGAGATCAATTTAGACATAGTATTGGCCGAGCAAGAAATTCTCCAATCTAAAAGAAACCCCTCACAGTCAATCCAAACTCCAAAATATGCAAAGAGGCATTCGCCAAGGGCAATATTCAATGATAAATATTTTTTTTTTACTCAAGCATCTATGCTAAAATTGTAGAGAAACGAATCTAATTCCAAATCCAAAGTCAATACAGGCAAAAACGTAATCACCAAAACCAATCAAAATCTAGCTATGCAGTAAGTATGCATTGAATAAGAAAATTTACGGCATAGTGAGAGTTTGAAAAAAAAAAATTATGCCGCCTCCTAGAAGTAATCAACCTGCCTCCTAGAAGTAATCAACCTGTAACTTTAAAACCAGTTAAGTTAAAAATTCCAACAAAGTAAATTTCTAGATGCCCATAGGCCCTAAGGATTAAACATGCTCTGATACCATATGTAACAACCCCAAAATAGATATCTAGTTAACTTATTAACAATAAATTTGAACTATGAAGAGTACTTCCCTGGTTGACCTGTGGTGGAAGTAGACTTACCGCAACAGGTTTTTTGGGGACGACTCTCCTCCCAACCGTAGGCTCAATTGTGCAGGATTTTGCTACAACTGGCCACCCTTGAGCCCTCAATCAACGACTACTGCCAGTATTCCTAAGTCTTAGTATACCATTCTCCCAAGAGAATGAAAGATAGAACCTCGGAATCATGGAACCCCTCCCATCCTCCTCACCATTCATTAAATAGAACAAAACATTGGAAGGGGAACCACATGCACACCCTCCATGTGTCTGCATGCTACTTTTTCTCTACTTTCCTTTGATTTTTTTTAGCTTCCTTGTTTTTCTTTCCTTCTTTTTGATAATTTCCTTCTTTTATTAGAGTTTTAATATGGTTATTACTATTTTTATTTTTATTATTTCTTTATACATTTTTATTTGTTATTTTGTTATTACTATTTTTATTTTTATTACTTATTTCTTTTAATTCATTTTTTTTATTTGTTATTTTTGTTATTACTATTTTTTATTTTTTATATTTCTTTTAATATCATTTTTTATTATTTTTTTTTATGTTTTATTTATATTCTTCATTATTTTTATTTTTACTAATTATATTTTTTGTTTTTTATTGTTCTTATTATTTATTATTTATTATTAAGGGAGGGATGTTACATGTAAGGTGTAGGGGAATGTGTAAAACAAAGGGATAAAAAGTGAAAATGGAGGGAAATGGTTTTTTATAAGAAATGAAAGAAAAATGAGGGGAAATTAGCAAATAAGTATGTGGTGGTGAAATGAAATGAGGGGAAATTAGTAAACAAGCTTTGGTGAAATTCCTTCCTTTTCACAACTTCTCCTGCACATGAAACATAGGTTTAAGCATAATGAATGTGCTTTTGACTTAGCAACTGTGTGAATTTTGCAACATTTCTTCTACCTACCCTTTATTTATCCTATCATTTTGTCTTCATTTTATTTGAGCTTGTTGACCCTTTATTTCCTTTTCTTTTTATAAGCAAACTATCTAATTCTAACCTTATAACTTCCAATGGCTCAGATTAAACTGATGAGCTTATTCTTAATTTCTACCTAACTACTGATCTACCAAGGTTAAACGATTTGGCTAGATCTTTATTCTCTATCTATCGACATGAAATTTAAAGCATGAATGAGTCAAGATTAAGCTATTTGACCATCATGGATTGTGGCATTTTTGACGAGCTGTACACAATCTTATTTTACAAAGTAAAACAAAAGGAGTGGCATTTGAATTTGCACACTTTCATGATCTATTTTATCTATTTTTGGGGTTCATATTTTTTCCTTTTTCTTTCTTTTTGTCCTTTGATTATTCTCTTAGGACATACCCTCTTTACATTTTTTAATTTTTAATATGGAAAACATTTTGCAGAAAGCAAAAGTATGTACAATTATTACAAGACTAACCATAGCCAATTCAAAATTATAAATCCTATCATTATAGGACCCTAATATTGGCTCCACATGGAGATGGCATTTCCTGATGAAATGTCAAGAAATTTAAGATCAATAGCCTTTGAAACTTTGATTGTGGTTGCCTTGTAACTGCTCCTTTGTGATATGCTTTGTTCATATATATGATGGTACGCCTTTCAAAGCTCAAGGCCTTCTCGCTGGGCTTCAACCTCAAAAGATTACCATCCAATCCATTCTAAACTCTGTAATGCTATATACAACGAGAAAAGTAAAATTAACTAGTGTTAATCTGTGGATAAGTAGTGCTTCAACATTCTACCATTGACTGGTCCTCCTGGTAGATCTGTTCCATCTAACTGTCTCAAGAAAAATGCATTGTTACCTCTGTAACAATAAATGATATAAGGGCCTTGCCATAGGAAATCAAATTTAACATGTTTTCTTATCAAAAATCTTTCTGATTTTATCCTAGATCACTTGTGATTTGACATAGACTTCTTCTCTGGTTTGTTGCAAATGTATTGTCTGATTTATCCTCCTTTGGATATGATTCAGTTCTACTTGCAACTCTTGAATCATTTTCATCACTTGTACCCTTAAAGAGGATGGAAAAACAACATCCATTCCATATTCTAGCTGGTAAGGAGATGTACCAATGGAATTTTTGGTAGTTAAATTAGTCTGCCCATAAGGCATTTACCAACTTTTTACTCCATGTCTTCTAGTAGTGTCTTGATGATATTGACAAGGCTTTTGTTTGAGGATTCTGCAAGTCCATTACCTTGAGGGTAATAGGAAGTGGAATGGCCAAGGGTAATGTGATATCTATTACAAAAGTCTACCATTTTCTTCGATTTGAAAGTAGATGCATTATCAGTAATGAGATTTTGGGGGCATCCAAACCTAAAAAGGATGTTGTTTTCAAGGAATGAAATGATGACAGAGTTTGTGGCTTGTCTAGAAGGGATGGCTTCTATCCATTTAGTAAAGTAATCAGTGGCTATCAAAATCCATTTATGTTGGGCTGAGGAGGATGGGTGAATTTCTCCAATGAAGTCTAAACCCCATTGTTGAAAAGGCATTTCTGTGGAGATGGGTTTGAGATGTAAGGGTAAGAGTTTCCTTTTTCCCTCAAATATTTGGCACTTGTGATAGGAATTCACATGTTTCTTGACATCTGCAAAAAGGGTGGGCCAGTAAAAACATGCCCTCAAAATATTATCAGTAGTAGTTTCCAATATAGGTGTCCTCCACAATATCCTGCATGAAATTCTTGAATAACTTTGTCAGCTTCATCTTTTAATAAACAATTTAATAGAATGCCACCTTTATCTTTCCAAAATAAAGCATTATCTATGATACAATATTTCATTGATTTCATTTTCAAAAATCTAGCTTTAGCTCTAGATAAACCAGGAGGAGCTTGTAGATTTAGTAAAACAAATATGATATCTGCATACTAAGGTGAATCTGTAAAAGGTTCACTAATTTGTGGAGTCGCCATCTCTTCCTGATCATCTAGGGCACCAATGAAATTTATATCTAAGGCCTGATAGTTCGATTCAGCCATGAGTTTAGCTAAACCTTGGCCTTTGATAAGTTTTGTAGGCTCTATTTCTATGTCATATTCCAAAATAGTGGCAATCCATTTGCCTCTCTTTCCTTCAGGCCCATTTTGTGTCAAAATGTCCTTTACTACTTAATTTGGAACATAAGAAATGATGTGTGAATACAAGATGTACACTCTGAAATCTTTAATAGCTTTCAGTAAAGCAAGTGATTGTTTTTCCCTTGTGTTGTACTTTAGCGTAGCATCTCTCAAATATTTTCTGAAAAATGCAATAGGTTGCTCATAACATTGATCATTCTTTTGCAACAAGATTATTGCAATAGTATGTTTTGAAGCAAAAGAAAAAGTTATAAACTCTTTTTGGAAATCAGGACTTATGAGGACTGGTGTTTTAGTAAGGGCTTCTTTGATTGCCTCAAAAGACTATTTAGCCTTTACTATCCACTTGAGTGCTGAATCTTTCTTTAACATGTTATTTAGTTCTCTGATTAATTCTGCCAAGTTTGAAATGAATATCCTAAAAAAAATTATTTTGCCTAAGAATGATTGTAATTCTTTGTTGTTTCTAGGATGAGTGATGTTTAGGATTGTCTCTATTCTAGCTGGATCTATTCTAATTCCATCTTTGGATATTATGTGTCCCAAGAGTTTACCTTCTTCTAGACCAAAGAGTGCCTTTTTGGGATTTAAGGAAATTCCAAATTTTCTGCATTTAATGAAAACTCTTCTTAGGTGATCTAGATGTTCATTATCTGATTTGGAAAACATTGTAATGTCATCTTGGTAAACTACTAGAAAGTCATGGATTTATTATGAAAAAGCTATGTCCATAGCTCTTTGGAATGTTGCTCCTGCATTCATTAATTCAAAAGGCATTTTCAAGTACATGAAATTACCCGAGGGAGTGGTAAATGCAGTCTTTGCTTGATCCTCTGGTTGAACTAAGATTTGGTTGTATCCAGAAAATCCATCTAGCAGTGAAATTCTGGATGATTCTACTACTCTCTGGAGAATGTGGTCCATTTTAGGGAGAGGGTAGTTATCTTTTAATGACACTTTGTTCAAGTTCCTGTAATCAACACAGGGTCGGATTTCTCATGTTTTCTTCCTAGTAGTGACTAAATTAGAGATCCAATCAGAATATGTAATTGGTGCTATGATTTATGCATCATACATCCTTTTCACTTCTTTTTAAATTAATGGCATAAGAACTGGATTAATTCTCCTAGATTATGTTTAAAGGGTTTATGATCTTCTTTGATGGGTATCTTATGTTGAATTATGCTGGTATCATAAGACTTAATGTCTTCATAACTCCAGGCAAAGACATCTTGAAACTCTTGAACAGATTTATGTATTTCAACTTTTCATCTGAAGGTAATGCTTTGGATATTTTGATAAGCTTGGGTTTTTCTTCAGTTCCTATGTTACATTCTTCTATGTCTTTTCTTAGAGGTTCCATTTTTGGTTTCCTAGCTACATCATTTGAATCAAACAAATCTTCTAATGGGACTAATCCCTTGGGCAAAAAGTTATTTTTAAGGTTTAAAATTTCAGGATCATCATTCATTATTTCTTCTATTTCTACTTTTTCTATGTTATCTATTTCTAATTTAGTGAAACTAGTGGGTTTATCTATGTTTAAAGCATTTATACCTATCTCACTATCTATGTTATTATCTACTGTACAATCAGTATCTATGTTACAATTTTGAAACTCTCCTTCAAAATTCATGAAATCATAGATTTGAGAATCTTGTGAGAAAATTTGCCAATATTTCAAATTGTTAGGTATAATAGGCCTATGTCTCACTTCTTCAGTGTACTTGTGGTTGGCTGACAAGGTAATTTGCAGGTACTAGCAAAAGTAGCCAAACTGTGATCTTGCATGTTCTGTTTCCTAGGAATGGTAGCAAAATCAGTTTCAAAAAGGTATTTAATCAAATCTAGGACAGTCTCTCTGTATTGGCTAAGTCTGGGATTATTCACAGAGTATTCACCTTTGATTTGTTTTATAATCAATTTTGAGTCTCCCATGACATAAACTCTCTTGGCTCCAAGTTTTCTAACATTTTTTAGTCCTAAGATTAAAGCTTCATATTCTGCCATGTTGTTTGTGCATTCAAAGTTTAATCTAAAGGCATGACCTTCAGAATGTTTATTCTCCATGTTATGAATCCACCCTCTTGCACTTGCTCCTAATCTATTACAGATCCATCAAAACCAAAATGCCACAAAGACTCATGATTTTTTTTTTTTCACTATCATGTGCTTTTTATTCTATAGCTGTGATCTCATTTTTGTTATTGTCTAAATTATATAGGATAAATGAGTCCATATCAGAATGCATGGAGTAAATTGGGTAATTCTGTGGTTTTTCTGAACTACTTACCATGTACTTCATCAATGTTTCTCTTTAAAGTTTTCTTTGTTGACCAAACACATATATGGTGGTATATGACATATCCAATTGTAGAGATCCCTGCAATTTTTCTCCCCATGAGCGAGATAACAACATTCCATACTTGGGTGGGATATCAACAAATACTATGTCCATGACAATACTCTTTGTTGGGCACTAGACTAGAGTCAGGCCAAGGCATTTGACTTGGCTAGAATCAAAGGAAAAGGGATCCTTGTATGGTTTGGTCATATCTAAGTTTAGTCTTTCCATGATTTCTTTAGGCATTAAGTTATGGGATGCCCCTGAATCTAGCATAGCATTATGTAAGATTTTATCAGAACAGTTAGGCTTATGTAGAAAGGAGGGATACCCCCTTGTTTATGTTTGCCATTTACTTTTGGACCAAACAATAATTCAGGTTGATCATCATTCAAATTTACAACATCTTCTCCTTCACCTATGTTTAGTGTTTCAGTGATTTGTGTTCTATATGATTCATTTTTTACCAGCTCTCTCAAAGGAACTGATATGTTCAATTTGGCTATCTCAGTCTTAGTGTTAAATGGAAATTGAGTTTTGCCTGTTTGTATTAGATCTTCCTTAGCAGTTGTGGTCTGTGTAGTTTTATCTTCTTTTTTAGCATTTGGCAATTCAGTTTGTGTACCAGTTGTTTTGTATTGAATTCTCTTAATTGGAATTGTCTGAGTAACAGTTTCAGTTTGAGTTTCAATTGAAGTTATATCTACAACTTTTGGGCTGGAAGGCTCCTGAGTTCCTCTAGGGAGAATTTGCAGAACTTTGGTCACAGGAGTTTTTGTTATCTTTTTAGTTTAGGTTTGCACTGATTTCTTAGTGGGAATTTCATTATTCTTTTTGCTTCTAAGGCTATAATATTTGTGAACTTCATAAATAGCAGATTCATAGCCTTGTTTACAGTCAAAGGACTCCTGAGATTCTAATTCAATTTTTTTTTTTTTTTTTTTTTTTTCGCGGAAAAAGGAAAAACTTTTTTATTAAGATATAAAAAGTTTGTATACAATAAGATTCACAGCCATACTGCTGGCACAAAAATTCTGAAACAGCTCAACATTCCTGGAGCTATTCTACTGATATGAGAACCCAAAATACTCTACCTCCCGGATGGAGGTATAATCGCCTCTCAAGGCTTCACAAGAAAAAACCTGGGGTCTCCTTCGACGAAGGAAAACAACCCCTTACAGCAAAAGATGAGGCCGAAACCATGATGATAGATACATAAAAACTATATAAAAGTCTAATTTTTTATCTGAATACTGAAGTAAAAACTATATTGGATATTATATACAATAAACATAAATATGTAGCCGAGAAATTGCTGTCAAAAATGATGAAAAATCTGTGGTCAAAAAGACTGAGAATATGCAGGCTGATCTGATCTGAAAGACTGTCCCTGTCTGATCTCTTCTATTGACCAGCTGCCCATATCCTGTTGTAGACCAGCCTTAGATAGCTGATCTGCTTCCTCATTCCTGTCCCTGTAGATATGGCATATCGAAAACCTGTTAAAGAAAGTCTTTAGAGAAAAAATTTCATCAACAATAGTCTTCAAAATCTGATTTTGACAAGAAGCAGTTCCATTGACCCAGTTTATAACATTTAGTGAATCCCCGAATATCTAAATAGAGTTGATGTTTCTGTGATGAAGTCAGCATAGGAGTAATCGTAAGGTCGATAGTTCAGCATAGTTATTTGTGCCAAAACCCAACCCAACAGAAGCTTTCAGAGAGTGTTCCGGGTTGATGTGAATACTCATGCCTGCTCCAGCCTTATTGTTTTGGGAGGCCCCATCAAAGTACCCGCAAGGAATGCCCTCGTGTAAAATGATAGGATTTTGTTTTGATTTGGGATCTTTGTCCTTGGGGGGGGCAAAGCAGAATATATGGCAGTGATATTAGTGGCGATAACGGAAGGAGGAGTGTCCTTGTCTTGGAAAAGACTCTGATTTCTAGCAAGCCATACACCCCAAGCGAAGATAAGGGGCAGGTTCCTCAGATTCCCCTCCGGATAGGATTGCCACCATTTCTTCCAAGTAGCCTCCAAAGGGTCAGGTCCCCACTGAGCTTTTATCTTAAGTAAAAACATGACCTCCTCCCATATCTTTCTAGCAAAAGCACAGGTATTGAAGAGATGACTGATGGATTCCTCATCAGATTTGCAGAGAGGGCATCGCCCAGGACCAGCTAAGAACCTTGCCTGTAAAGTTTCCCATGTTGGTACCTTCCTTTTTAATATGCACCAGAAAAAGAGCCTCGCCTTGACAGGACATTTGAGTTTCCATATGTCTTTGACCCACCATTCCGAACAACCCCAGCCTTTCTTACCCATTAGGAACGAGTATCCATCTTTTGGGGAATACTCCCCGGATTTGCTTTGAGCCCACATCAGAAAGTCAGGTTCATCTTTTATTCTAACATTGGATCTTTGAAGTTCTTTGATGAAACCCTCCCATTCAAACTTCCATCTAGCATTTAGCCCTAATGCTTCATCATCCTTCCAAGCCTGACCCCAGATAGTAGACTGTCCGACTCTTTCCACCTGGTTTAATGTCGTAATGCCTTTAGTATCAAGGTGTCTAAGAAGCCTTGGAGATAAAGCAAAAGATTCATTGCATCCAACCCAGGGGTCTCTGCCAATCCTGATCTGTCTACCATCTCCCACTTTCCAGGCTAAACCTTGCTCAATAAATGAGAAAGCTTCCACCGTTGCCTTCCAGATTGCTGAAGAATTTTTTACCTTCTTATTTTGACTCCAGATCCATTCTTCCATAGGAATTGGGTCTATGTACTTCCTCTTCACCACTCTTGTCCATAGGTTTTCCATTGATATAAGCCGCCATCCTGATTTTGCTGCTAGAGAGATGCTGAACTCAGGGGATCTTTTCATTCCCCATCCACCACATTCTTTTGGTCTGGCCACTTTGTCCCAAGCCACCCAGGGTAAACCCGAGGATTCCTTTGATCCTGTCCATAGGAATATGCAACAGATTCTTCGAATTTTCTCCATCACTCCTTTAGGAATCCAAGTCAGTGCTGCCCAGTAAACTGGAATGGCTGACAAGACTGATTTGATAAGGGTCAATCTGCCGGCTCTGGAGAGCCATCTAAAGCTCCAATGAGATATTCTGGATTCTATCTTTGCAATAAGCCAGTTCCAATCCGCTTTCTTGTAAACAGCAGGCTTTAACCAAAAACCCAGATATTTGAAGGGATCTTCCAGAGATTGGATAGGGAAAGGAAAAAGATTTATCATTCTATTTCTTTCTCTTCTTTCAAAATCTGCAAAACAAACTTGGGATTTTCTAGAGTTTATTTGCATACCAGTGGCTTTTAGAAAAAGGCCAAAAATGCATTTAAACTCCTTTAATTCATTGTAATTACCATTAGTAAAAATCAAGATATCATCAACGAAAAGTAGGTGAGTGATGTATAGATTGATTGCAACCTCGATACCTTTAACCTTCTCCTCTCTTCTGGCTTTATGAATCAGTCTACTTAGCCCTTCTGCCACAAGGAGGAACAGGAGAGGAGATAATGGACACCCTTGCCTGAGGCCTCTCTGGCTGTTAAAGAAGGAAGAGGCTGCACCATTGACCAGTACAACAAAGCTGACATTTGTGATGCAACCCATGATCCAGTTGACAAAGGGATAGCTGAATCCCACGTGAGTTAGCAGCATCCTTAGATAGAGCCAGCTGATCCGATGATAAGCTTTGGATAGGTCAATTTTTAGAACAACACCCTTCTTTTTCTTCATTTTAACACTATGGATAACCTCCTGGGCTACACCAATGACTTCATGAATCTGTCTTCCGTCCAGGAAACCCAATTGTTCCATTGATATGTTTCTAGACAGGATTGGTGCTATTCTGAGAGCAATAACCTTTGAAATAATCTTGTAAATGCAATTACACAAGGAAATAGGTCTAAAGTCTTCAAAACTTTCCGGATCATCCTTTTTAGGAATGAGAGCAATAAATGTTGAGTTAAAGGGTCTATATATTACTCCTTTCTGCCTAGACTCTTCAACAACTTCAGTTATCTCAGCTCCAATTTGTTCATAAAAGTGGAGAAACAGTTCTATAGTCTAGCCATCAGGGCCTGGGCTTTTATCCTTACCCATGAGTTTCATGGCTGCTTCAATCTCCTCCTTAGTAACCAGAATTGTAAGATCTTCTACTTCATCTTCCTCTACGAATCTAGGAAAACTTTGCACAGTTCTGAAGACTTCAGCAATAGTTGCCTCTCCCTGATCTGAAAAAATATTTTGAAAGTGTCTTCTACCTAGCCCAGAAAGCTCTGGAAAAGAGCTGACTTCTCTCCCTTCTTCATCCTTAAGGTGCCAGATAGTATTTGTGGACTTCCTACCTTTTGCAAAATTATGGAAAAATCTAGTATTCTCATCCCCAGCTTTTAACCAAATTGCCCTACTTTTGATCCTCCATTCTTCTTCCTTTTCCAAAAGTATTTTATTTTGCTGCTTCTCCAATAGAAGGATTCTGTCCCTAGAGACTTGAGATGAATATCCATCTATCTCCATACTCTCCATCTGCTTCAGCTCCTCCCTAATTCTGGACATCTCCTCATTTTGTTTCAGTTTTCTGTCCTTTGCCCAGGAGATTGTAGCTTTCTTCAATCTTTTTAAATTCTCCATGAACAAAAAACTTTTATCCTCGCCTACATTTTGATCATGGTGAATCCATGTTTCATTAAACAGCTTGCAGAAGGAGGGATCTTGGAGCCAAGCGGAATTGAACTTAAAAGGGGTAGGAGGTTTGTGAGGAGGAATAGTCAAGTCTAAGAATATCGGGAAGTGATCCGAGTTCCCTAATTCCTCAACCCACTGTCTGATCGTAGGAACCTTGGAAGTTAAAGACTCCGCAACCAGAAATCGATCAAGTCTTTTGGCAATCCGGTCCTCTCCCACCCTTCGATTCCTCCAAGTAGGCTTTAGTTTGATCGGGGAGGGATCAATTAAGTTGTTCTCCGAGATAAGGTTGAGAAAAAACTCTGCTAGGGGGTCTTCTCTCGCAGAAGGGCCCCAAGCTTCAGTTCTCCCAAGAGAGAAATTTAAATCACCTCCCATAATCATCAACAGAGATTTCATCACAGTTTTTGACATTAATTCTTCCCAGAAAGAATCCCTTCCCTGACAAGGTCCGTAGACATTTACTATGGTGATGGGGAAAGGGAAGTCTGGAGATAAGACCTCCATTCCCAAAACATTTTTCAACCCCCAATGATTGAGGATTTTAACCCGCCCTTCTTTATAACCAATTGCAAGGCCCCCCGAATGGCCAGAGGCATCCATAGCAATAAAGACCCACCCCGGAAGAAGGGACTTAAGCATGGGTTCAATCTCGGAGGCCTTCCCCAATGTTTCTTGCAGGAGAATAACGTCTAAGTTGGAGTTTGAAATCCAATCTTTCAAGGCCAGTTTTTTAGGTTTGCTGGCCAAAGCTCTGCAATTCCAAGATGTCAGAATCATTTGATAACTCCTTCTAGGGGATGTGTTGCTCTAAGAACCCCCGGAATGGAATATTGTTTGCCATCTGCGACATCCAATTTAGCTTTCAGTTTCGCCTTGGACATGTCTGATTTCCGACCTCTTTTGTTTTTGGAACTGTTCTGTGAAGGGATCAGGCCCAAGCCACCTGAGGTCCCTTGATCATCCTGTTTCCCTCCCAAAGATCTCAGATTGTAAGGGCAATGAGGCCGGGTTGCAGGGATTGTTAGAGGAGGCCAATTTTCTTCACAGTTTATATCCAGGGACGGGAAAGCTTTAGCAATAGTTTCTACATTCATGCTTGTTATTATATGTTCCATATTTTTCACATAATTAATTTCTTGCTCATGATAGTTTGGGGACTCAATATTTATATTTATTGTATTATGCTCAGGAGAAATAAGAGGGATAGGAGTTCCTGAGCACATACCCGATTCCGCTTCAGCATGTGTAGATTGATTTGCAGTTTCTTTCTCGACTGTCGCTTCAACAGCTTCAACCTCTTGGGCTTTTTCCTCCACTGCTGCCACCAGTTTATACACGTTTGCCAAAGCATCCTCCTGAATTGGAACTTCTTCGACCGCAGAAAGCTTCACAGTCTCCTCTGTCTCCATATTCCTTGGTTCTTGTGACTCCATCATTTCTTGCTCCGTCGACATCTGAACATTTGCTTGATCATTTCCTCTATTAGCAGAAATCCTTCGGAAGTGTCTTCTTCTCCTCATCTGCGGGCAATCTTTTGCCATGTGCCCATAATCATGGCACCGATGGCATCTAAATGGCAAGTATTCATAATCTAAAATCTGCTCATATACATAATCATTGAACTGTAGGTTGATTTTTTGTGCCAGTCGTCCACTCGGGTTGAGCATAACAAGAATACGTGCTATTGCCCTATTTTTTGTAGCCAAAAAAGTCATATCTGCTTCCATATACTCCCCTAGCCTATTTCCAATCGATTTGAAGACCTCCTCTATCCAAAGGAAAGATGGTAAGCCCGGCGCACGCACCCACACAGGAAAAACATCTGTTCTCTCCTTAATGGCATCAAAAAGGGGGGTCCAATTTTTAAGCAGAACAGGAATGTTCCCTATGTGCCAGTTCCGCTGAAGGACCTAATCTGCAGATTCTTTGTCTCCAAATCTGAACTGAAACCATCCTTTCGCTAACACTATGGCTTCGAATTGTAAAGGGCTATCATTTATAAAACATTTCTCACCCCAATCTTGGAGAAATTCAGAAGTGTATTTCTTACCTCTAGCTCTGCCGACCAATGTACACTCTGCGATAGCTATAGCTTCTACCATGGAGACCTCCATTCCGAGAACCAGGTTGTCTACTACCTCCTGAGATCCAATGGGTCTTTGTGGTTTCCTTTTCGCTCCTTTATATCCTGACCCTTCCACCAGCGATCTTGGATATTTTCGAGCATCAACTCTTTCATATATTAACTGAGCTGTGTCCACCTGGGGTTCTGTCTCCAGCTGTGACTGAAACGGGTCCAATGAACCCGAATCCCATTGTTGTAACATGTACATTTCCTATTCTTCCTGAGTAAGAAAAATGATATCTTCATTTTTAATTCCTAATAGATTTATTTGGGTATCCTCCTCCTCTTCATGGTTTTGTGAACCCTCAACATAGTTTTCCTGGAATGGAGGCCTAATTTGCTGATCTGGTATAACATTTTTTACAGTGTTCGGATTTTTCTAAAGTTGGGGTTTCTTATTGGGGGTGGCTGTTGATTTCCCACTGAGTTTTTCTTTCCATGTTTTCTAATCTATCCATTATCCTTTCTACACTCTTAGCTAAACTATCTATTTTTCCATCTGAAGTGGATGTTTCCTCTTTAATGACAACTCTTTTCTCATTTCTCATCCTAGCTTTCTTAGCTAATAAACTTGCTTCTACTTTTTTTTTGTTGAAGCAAGTATGGATCCTTCTATATCATTGAGTCAAAAAAGTGGTGTACAATATATACAAACATCCTCCCAACGCCAAAGAAACAAAAAATAAATTAAAGCTTAAGCCTCCAAGGGCTAAACCTTACAGCTTTACACCTAAAAATTTGAGCCTAAGAAATAACTAACATAACTAAATTCTAACCCACAGAAATCCCGCAAACTTTCACGCAACCTCCCTCTAGTAAACCCAAACCCAAAGACCCATCCCGTCAAATCAAGACTCGACGGCCGAGGAGAAAGATGCAAAGCAAAGGGGACCAAGGTTTAATGGTCCAACCCCACCAAGTTGCTCTGTCCCGGTCAACCGTTGATTCACCACAACCGAATCCAATGGATGATAAAGATTTCATGTGGGACAAGATGGTACAATGTCAATCTGCGATGGGGGCGGTTTTCAGAACCCCCACCTTGCCACGTGTCGCAGGATGAATGGGATTGCTGCGAAAACGCCAAACCAATACCACTTTGAGGGCGATGCGATCAATCGAAAACCGCCTGGGGGGTGGTTTTGCAATCTGGACCTCGAAATATGAAACCACCAGTTGCTGAATGACCTTGTTCCTCTTGCAAAAGTTAATCTTCCTCGCCTTGGTATGGGATGTTGTGAGGGTGTGAGATTTCCCTTGAGCAAAGACTTATGGGAATCAACTGAGATCTTCATCACACATACTCCTTGAGTCTGGTCGACTTGACATGGTTCTCTTCTCTTCAGCGACCAACAACTCAGGAAAAGAAGACACATACAGGGGAAAATCAAATCGAGCTAGTCTCCATGGTTTTGAGTCTAAACACTTCCCTATCTTCTTTCGCCTGTTTGCAGCATAGAGCTCTCAGTCTGCTTGGACTCAACTCCTGCCACTTCATCAACACATTATTTTCTATGCATCTGACTCCTTGGTTGTCCAGAAGATCCGCCAGCTTATTTGCCTCTTTGCAAACATGGTGGAAACTGACAGTGCGTAGGCTTTGAAGATGGCTTTGAATTCTTTGGAAGACCCGAATTAATTTCCAATGCTTAGAGACTTTATCCGACACAGATCCATTATGTATTTTTTGCACTAAGTTTGTTATGTAAAAAATTAGTTAATTGTAGGTTTATTGTTCAATTTTAGGTTTAGTTAGACGAAAGGGCACGATCATAAGATCATGCCCTTTCCCAAAGGGTGCCCATGGCGGTATATAAGCCAGGCAACCCATTGTAAACGATCATCATCTGTAATTCATTTATTAATAAAAATATTTTTATATATATTTCTGTTTATACGGAAGTTTTATGCTTCA